>JAFVLL020014713.1:0-28757 GCA_021397915.2 Tor tambroides | reverse complement strand
CCCCTCCCTCAGAAATTCTGTGTTGTGTATTTACATTTTTCTGCTTATCAAATGAAGGCATAATACATTAATTTCATTTATCTTTTAATTATTGAAAATTAAACAAACTTTATTTTTTGGCAAACAAAGGGGATTTCCTATTAACAATAAAACATGGAAGAAATGTTGTGAGACTATTCCTTAAAAATTCAAGTTTTAATTTTAGTAGTAGTGCTAATACTGTAGTATTAGTAGTATTTTGTACATTCTACTGAATAATATTTCTGGCACAGTGTCTTTAAGTTAAACCAAACTTTGGTTTGCCATGAATACCTTTATATTTCTGTGTGATATGAGGATAGTTTTACTCAAATGAAACAGTCAGATGATCATGAAGTGACTCTCAGAGCAGTTCTGGAGATGTTGTTCATGTATTTATGTCCTCATTTAGAGAGACTCATTATGAATGACATGTCGTCGGCTATTTAGTTTGTTTAATAAAACGACAAGGTATAGACCTGTTCAATAGGAAAGGTAACCTTAAATGACTTCTGTTGTGATCTGGCGCTATAGAGAAAATAAAATTAACTTGACCTTCATATAATGGCAGGGGAAACACTGAACACTGTTCTAATATTAAAGTTTTATTGCTGGTTTGTTAGGTATCTGGTACTATTTACCTTAGTTGTCTTTTTTGGTTTGGGTTCAGCCTTCACATGAGCTGGTCTCTATGAAGGAAAAACATACTTGATATGTATATGCTGAGACACTGTTCAACTGATATTACAAGACAAAGACAGAAAATGGGAATCATAAACACAATTTATAACCATAAAACCTTTTTAAATGAAACATGTTTTTTTCTTAAGCTGAATTTGTTAAAAGTACACTAAAATACAAAATTCCAGTATTTACTGTATTTCCTACATTAAGATTCTATTTTTAAAACTTGAATTGACATTTCCATTAATGATTTATACATTTATATTATATTTGGTGGGGAATTTCAGATATACATGATTCCTGTAACCAGTCTATTTACACACACACACACACACACACACACACTCTGAAAATGACAACATACGTACTGCTGATAACCGTGCAGATCTCCTCTGAGGCTGAAAAGAGGACACATATAAGTAAAAAGCACACAACTATAAATAAAAGGCAAATATTTCAATAATTAACAAAGTTACCAAGTGACATTTTAACAGTTTACATATGAAAATATTTTACCTCATCCTTGGCATCCCTGTCTGCTTTCTGTGAATTAAAAGTAAATAAATAAATATATATATATATATATATATATATATATTATACAGTCAAACCAAAAATTATTCAGACTCCAGATATAATTTTTGATATTTTTTTTACTAGTGGTGCAGGACACTATAGTTCATTTATATAAGTGAGTATAGCAAAATAAAGTGAATTCTTAAATAAAGTGAAATATTATACCCAAAAATTCTTCATACAGTGGAATACCAGTAAAATTTGGGATTAAATTTTTTTTTTAAAAAAAATCACATATAGAACCAGTAGAGGAACCCAGTGGCCTGTATAAGTAAACCCATCTGAGTTTTCAACCAAGCCCTATATGTGAGCTGTGCGAGGAGCATCTGTCGGTTCTTTAGCGCCATTACAGCTCACAAGAACAAAGACTGTAAAATAATAACACTGTGTTATTGTCCATATCCGTCTGTTCTCAATCAGTCAAGTCTTTAACATCGCACAGGTCATATTTAGTATGAGTGGATGCTTCGCGACTGATTGTGTAAGAGTTTCTTCATGCACAGCATGGCGGACTCCATTAGCACTGAAACCAGCAAAACAAACTCGAGCGCGCAATCGCACACACGGTACACAATTAACAAATATGCGGCGCGGATTTCAGTGTTAAATCACATAAATAATATTTTATTATATAATATAAACGTATGCAGATCTATATTTTGCAATGCAGTGAATAAACATGATTATGACTATCATCTCCGAACAACGCCTCCCTGATGCAGGAGAGAGAGAGAGAGAGCATGCGTAACGTTACCTTTCTTTTAGGCATGTTGGATTCCTAGAGAGATTCTGCGAAACACAAGAGGAAAAACAGCTGCTTTAGAAGAGAACTCAGCATATACGTGCTCGGCTCACTACACTAAATACAGCAGTAAACACGGAGGACCTCTACAACAAGTGATGAACGGGTTAAGGGGCGTGGCTTAAACTTGACTGATGCCTAGATAGACCAATCAGCGCTGAGAACTGAGAGCCAAACATTAAGAGCCGGTATTTAAGATAAATGTCGACAGTACCATAAGAAATGTTGACTGGGAGTATTCATTCCTCTTCACTTATGTGTGTGTCTTTATTAGTTTACTTTTAACGAGGAAATACAATCTGCGACCCTTTGAGTATGTGTGTGTGTGTGTTTTTTTTTGTTTTTTTTTTGCTATTTCAGTGCCGTTTAGGTACGAGGTGATTTATTTCTGCGAGTTCTGTACTCAAGATGGCGCCCTGGACTCGAGTGGGGTTTTAGGGTTTGTTTCGCAAGCCAGATTATTAAACCAAAAAAAAAAAAAAAACGAAGACAAAAGAGCAGCGCCCCAATCGCGCGCGAGCGTGTAACAAGCATCGTTCATAAACTGATACTTTGTTGCGTCGCTCCCTCGCTCGGTGTTACACATTAACATGAAGGTTAAAACTGCAACATTATTCGCTGGAAACAATTCATACATACACACACACACACACACACACACGTGTCACAGAGTTACAGATTTTACAGGACGCACGTGAAACTAAAACTAATATAACACTGATTGAATCATACTGGTCAATAAATTAAACTTCATTTTTAAAGTGCATAGAGTCACAACTGCTGTTTGCTAGAAGTTGTTTTGAGATAGCTGAAGATTCCAGAGCAGTTTCATCAGCACACTATGAAAACACGTCGTTTAATATGAGCTCTATCTGATGAAGCAGGAAGAGTTTGTGCTCGAGCAGAGGCGGGGAATGAGGAGGGCTAAAGCGCAGATTCTCATCGGGACTGAGCTGAATGTGGAGTTTGATCATCGCTGTTATTGAGCTCTAACGCATCTGAGGAATCTGTCATTATGGTGATTAAAGTTTACATCGCGTCATCCTCCGGATCGACATCGGTAAGAACTTCAGATGCACGCGACATGCGACTGTATCCAGACATTCTACCACAGTTACGACCAAAGACAACAACAATTATTGTTAGCGAAGAAAAGTCATTGTAAATGAATCTAGAAACAAACAGTGCAAGAAGAGTCCACACTTAATGTCATTTGAATTCTTTTTTATGATGTCGTTGCTGACGCGTAACAAATTACCACAGTTTTAGTGTAGTAACAACAAAACAGTTTTAGTGTAGTAACAACAAAACTGTGACACCAAATATGTGACATTTTGGTAATCACGAAAATGTTTGGTTGTAACCTAATATATAATTCTTATGTTACTTCTTTCTATTATTATTCTTATTATAGGTAGTTTGAAAACATTTATTATCAATGTAATGTCAGCACTAACTATACTGCTAGACTACAGTGGTCTTTTGTACTCATGCAGACTTCACAGAGAAAACACAGTCACTACTAACTCTAAATATGGTGCTGAAGTTGACAGTTAATGTAACCACTTCCTCTGACATCTGTGTGCTGGAAATAACCACTTCTGCTCAAGACTTCTCCTGAAAAACAGTAGGTGCATTTAACTGGACTATAACTGCATGAGAACAGACTCAGAATGGCCACACCAGTTTAGCTGATAGGCCTATGTGTTATTTGCATCCTAACTGTTGAAAAGTCAAATAAGTGTGTTTAGATGTGTATATAGAGGGAGCTCTTCCTCCGGCAGCTCGTTTGGCCCGAACTCTTCCTAATTTGGTGAGTTAGAGAACACTGTTGTGCTCCAGATACTGTAAGTTATGTAACTCTGGAACGACTCTAGTCCTGACTAGTCCACACTTCAGCCAACAGCAAACTAAAGTCATTACTCTTTTTGTTCGTTACATTTTTTTTTTAGTCCATTGCAAATTAATATTCCAATTTTGTTCTGTGTTGACACAGTTTAGCTGTTATATTTCAAGTTATAGTTGGTATGTTGTTAAATAACTCTAGGAACGCACAGTTCCTCACAGCGTCGTTTTTATTCCTGTCAAAAATTAAACATGGTGCTACCCTGACTAATGTCTGTTTGTAGAGACCCTTGTCATAAAATGTGATATAAAATGCATCTTTGTGTTCGTGTGTCTCCAGGAAAAGGGTTGGGAGACACTGCTTGAATTTCTAGTTAGTCCTTGTGTTTCCACCAAACTGACCCATTCAGGCTGATTTGTGGAGCATGAAAAGAGTAATAAGCGAATCATATTGTAATGGAGTTTCACAGAGTTATGCGAGTTGAGCTCCAAGCCTGATCAAACTCACCTGATCGAGGTGCTCAGGATCTCTAGACAGTCACAGACAGGTGTGTTTGATCAGGGTCGAAGCTGGACTCTGAAGACAGTGGATCTCGAGGGCCAGAACTCAATGATGAGACTGCCTCCCCATGAATCTCCATCCACTGTTTCTTAGAAAACGAGTGATTTATACTGTTAGTCTAATATCTCACAATATTTGTATTTTATATTTCTCACTATGAGCAAAAAGAGAAGATATGGTTTTACTGTTTAGCCAGTTACAGTTGACTACTCCACAATAAACTGAATGGGTGAGAGATCCAGGAAATTTCTCAGTTCAAAGGACATTCAGCTGAATGAATCATGTAATGATATGATATAAAAATGTACAACTTTTATTTCCCACACAAAGAGGCAGGAGTACCAAAAAGTAAGTAAATTTTATTTATAGAGCACATTTAAATTCAGCTTACACTGACCAAAGTGCTGTACAAAACAATCATAAAATACAGTAAAGTATAAAATAAAATACAAATTAAAATCCAAGATAACAATACTAATCCATAAATTAAAATTCAGGAAATGCCATAGAATAAAGATGCGTTTTAAGTCTAGACTTAAAAACCGAAATAGACAGAACACTCTTAATGTCAGGTGGCAGCTGATTCCATAGCCGTGGAGCAGCTACTGCAAAGGCTCTGTCACCTTTAAACTTAAGTCGTGACCGTGGGACATATAAAAGAGCTTTATTAGCAGATCTGAGGGACTTAGGAGTAGAATTAAACAAGATAAGATCAGAGATGTAAGATGGGGCTTGTCCATTAAGTGCCTTAAAAACAATCAACAAAATTTTGAATTGAATTCTAAAAGAGACTGGAAGCCAGTGGAGCGACGCTAAAATTGGAGTGATGTGATCATGTTTTTTTGCACCAGTTAACAATCTGGCCGCTGCATTCTGGACCATCTGCAAACGAGCCAGTGAAGATTGAGGAAGACCTAGGTATAAGGAATTACAGTAGTCTAATCGTGATGCCAAATGTTAATGCATGAATAACTTTTTCCAAGTCTTGAAAGGAAAGTGTTGATTTAAGTCACAGAAATGATTCTCAGTTGATAATAGCTGTTTAACAACTGAGCTAATTTGCTTTTCAAGGCAAAGCTCAGAGTCAAAAATAACACCTAAATTTTTTGCATGTGACGTAACATATGGACGAGACCCAAGTTACTAACTATACCATTCTGGTTTAGAGGACCAAAAATAATCACCTTAGTTTTCATTATTTAATGGAGGAAATTATTATAGTTTTAATGTCCTTCAGACAGTCCATAAGAGGCTGCAGAGAATGTCTAGATTTTAATGGAACGTATAACTGAGAATCATCAGCGTAGAAATGAAAAGAGATTTTATATTTCCTAATTATATTACCAAGTGGAAGCATGTACAGATTAAAAAGTAAGGGCCCCAGAATGGACCCTTGAGGAACCCCACAAGGGAGAGAAACTGATGATGAGGAAAACTGGCCGATAGCCACTGAAAGTGTCCTGGATTTAAGATATGACTTAAACCACGATAATGCTGTATCCTTAATACCTACCCAATGTTCAAGGCGTGACAAAAGGATGTCGTGATCAACTGTGTCAAAAGCGGCACTTAAGTCCAATAAAATCAAAACTGCATTTTCACCAGAGTCAACCGCAAGTAGCAAATCATTCATCACTTTTAACAAAGCCGTTTCAGTGCTATGATAGGTTGCAAAACCTGATTGAAATGGTTCAAATATCATAGTCAGACTGAAGAGAAAGTAAAAAAGAGTCAGACTGAAGAGAAAGTAAAAACTTTAATATAGTTAGAACACAAGAAACATAAACAATTATAAAAATACATACAGACACTCGCTTCTAAATCTGCAAAATGGTATTCATTTCAACAGAATAAGAGGGATCAAAAAAAATCATTCAGTTTTTTTTTTTACATTATATTACATGCAGTTCACAAGACAAAATGATATCTGAATAAAAAATAAATAAATAAATAAAATAAACAAATAGATTCAGTTCTACTTTGCATAGACTGATTCTTAATACTGTGTGTTGTTACCAGGATGTTCCACAATTTCTTTTTTTTTTGCATTTGTCAAGTCAAGTCAGCTTTATTTATATAGCGCTTTTAACAATACAGATTGTGTCAAAGCACTTAACAGTATCAAATTGGAGGATAGAGTGTCAGTAATGTGTAATAATAAGAGTAAACACTCAATTTTCAGTTAAAGGCATTTCATTATTGAATTCAGAGATGTCACTGTCTAGCTCAGTTTAGTTTAAATAGTATCTGTGAAATCAAATTGACGATAATCGCTAGAAATTAAGTGTCCCCCATTTGTGGTAGTTGTTCACGAGTCCCTTTTTTTCCCTCCAGTTCTCTCCAGCATTCTTTGCTTTTCCAAAATCTTCTGCATATTTGAACCCTTTCCAGCAGTGTCTGTATTTGAGATTCACAATAAAAATGTTGATAACACTTTACTTGAAACCTTCCCCAAGACAATAGTTATGCTCATAATATCCAATTTTTCTGAAAAGGCAGTAACTCAACAAAACCTGATCCACGTGAAGTCCACAGTAAATAATACTGCTTTCACTTATGAAACGGCCTGTGTTTGAGCGCAGCAGAATTAGAGTCCATCGCTGTAATGTGTGACTGAATCTTCTGTGTCCCTCAGATCAAGAAACAGCAGCAGGATGTGATGGGCTTCTTGGCAGTCAATAAGATCGAGTTTGAGGAATGTGACATCGCAGCTGACGAGGACAACCGGAAGTGGATGCGAGAACACGTCCCTGAGGATTTCCGGCCGGCCACAGGGAACCCTCTGCCTCCTCAGATCTTCAACCAGGACACATACTGTGGGGTGTGTGCTCATGAGAGATATTATAGTATGCTCTCCTTTCTCAAAAGCATCGCAAGCCTAAGTAGGTGGTAAAACTATTGCCACCAATGGTCTCTACGATCAACTTAACTCACAATGCTGTTGAGAAACACAGCAGAGAAATATAGCCCTGAGACTGTAGTGTGAACCATCTAGATTAGTTTAAGGGTGTGCTGTGGCTGTGTCTTGTTTAGAAGGCACTCTTGAATCAGACTCTAAACTGGTGGGCATGCAAATAGATTGAAGGCGGAGAAAAGGAGAGAAAGAGAGAGACACCCTGTTACATGCATTCTCATATACATGCAAAATTCCCTGATTGTTAGATTCATGGAGAATGCATTGGCTTCTCTGGTTATACATGCTAGAGCACCGAAAGAGGGCAGTGCATCATCTCTGATTGGCTGAAATTATGAGCATCATGCTTTAACACTCAAAGGACAGCGTATAATGAGAGCGCAATCCATCTATGCTATTCATAAACAACGATCAGATTGTCCCATTTGCCTTTACTACGGTTAACCGCAATACATAAAGATCGTCGCCCGAATCAACTGGAAAGAAGCAATATAATCAGGTATATTTATTCTGAAACAGGTCCGATGGCTGGCAAATCAAAGGCCTCTCACCTTTTTCATGTCACGGTTATTCATAGGGTCATCAGACATCTTGTAGAAGTGAAGTTCGATGATCTCTTTTAACTCATAGTTATAGCCTTTCCTCTTGCAAACAATCACAACTTTATCAAATAGGAAGATGTATCTAGGTACAGAAAACACAGAACAAAGATAACACTCTGGACATTTTTTGTTGCATATGAAAACATAATAAAGATGCAGTCGTACCTGTCTTGTTTGGTTCGGTTAACTATAGAGCACACTTTAAGCTCTCCATCTATCTTCGGCCTGCCGTATTCCTCTAACTTCACCTGCTGTGAATGACACAATCACACACACACAAACACAAATACAGTTAACACATTTATACTGGAATAAAGGCTAGAGAAATTTTAAACATTACTTTGTGACATACATTCAAGCGTCACTGTTTCTGTATGCAATATGGAATATTACAGGTAAATATAAGTTAAATTGAAATGTGTTAAATGGAATTGCAAAAATATGGATAGTTATAGGGAGCTAATTTTTTGTCTTTATTGTGCATTCCAAGAAAAATTCTGCAAGCAAAACCACTGATTATTTTCCTCAAAGCTTGTTTTTACACTAAAAAAAACTTTGTTTTGGTTTAAAAGCTTTTCTTGCAAGCATATTAAAGGTTTTGGTTAAGAATTTTTTGTCTTGCATGTCAATGTTGTTTGCTGATTAAAAATAAATAAATTTAAATAAAAAAACAAAAAAAAAAACAAGAGAGTTCTTTATTGTTCTTTATTGCAAAATATCTCCATACAGCTCCATACTGTTGCTGTATTTTGTTATTTCTGTAATATTTATTTAATTTAAATAGGTTTATGTATCAACTGTTGCTCTAAAATGGGGAAAACAACATACTGTATGAACAGAAGATGACTATGTAATTGTCAAATAAATGGTACATACATACAACTGTATATACTGTATACTATGCTACAGTTGCTGCTATATTAGGAGCCATTAAAGGCATGGCAAAGTCCACAGTGAATGTCTTTTGTCCGTAAGTGGTATGCCTCATTGGCTCATTGATGTTTAGCCGCAGGCATCATCTGCACCACAGACCCTCACATAAATAAACTAGAGCTGATACACTAACTCCTACATTAGCTACTGGGAGAGGATACACTGATTTCATTCCCTTTAAACACAGTCCTAAATACGTCCTGCCAGTGCTCGTGGCCTGGAGGCTTTCAGGATTTATTTTACTGAACAGAAGTGACAGACGGGGGGCAGGTGGAAGCTTGTAAAAAACTAAATGTTTGGGGATAAAGAGGAATTGCCAGAATGCTGAAATGTGCACATTCTCAGACATCATAAGTCTTTCAGCTGACACAGTAGAGGGGACCAACTATATTTTTGCAATCCTCATAGAAGCTTTTTGTGAAGCCTCCATGAACTAGTGTCGAGTCAATACCAAAATGCTGAAATGCTGATACCAGTTATGATGTTCTCAGCATCGAAAATGACATGGGTACCTCAACAGAAACAGATGGGCTACTGAATATGAATGATATATTTGCATATAATTTCATGTACAGGCAAATATCTTTCCATCAAACAGGGACATGAAAATAATTATTAATGGCCTTTAAAGTATGATCTCTTTCTGCATTTAACAGATTATGCCAGTGTATTGTGCAACTTCATGAACACTTACTAGATTTTCTATTGAGCTCTGAAATTCACTTATTTTCTTCAGGGTTTCATTGTCTCTCTTCACCTCGTTGATGTACATTGCCAGGTCCTTCAAAGACAGACAGACAGACAAAGGCAAAACACTCAGATAAAAAAATCCAAGCCACTCATCCCCCAAAATACAAAGTCCCAGAGATCATTGCACATTAAACATTCAGTTAATTATACTGGAACCCAACTGTTAACATCAAATACTGTATTGGGCTATTATGTGTATATGACGGTCATAAAAGGGTTCAAACCTGCATGGCTTCTAGTGCCTCTTTAAGCTGCTGTCTCTCCGGGCGGTCCATAGAGTGACTTACTAACTCCTGTGGAGCGACAACATAATCATAAGTCATGCATACTTAGCCTGACACAAGACTTGTACCTGTTCATGGTGATATTTCACTCTAGAAGACATTATTTTAATGGTTTGTATATATGTATACACACACATACACAAACATAAAAGAAAAAAATTATATATATTTATACCATGTGAAATGCTTGATTGAATGTATGTCTCAATATATCTCATATACTGTATGTGTGTATGTATATATATATATATATATATATATAAAAATAATAAATAATTATATTTCTAAAAACTTTTAACTGAGGACATCAAATGAGCATGTCCCCAAAGGAAGGAGGTCTTAGATTTAGCAAAGTTTTTAAGAACAAGCACACGCCATCTCAAGCAGAACTCACACAGCAATACTCCCTGGGTTTGAGTGTATGAAATGGGCTGTGGATAATATGATTTAAGCATGGCTGATTTAAACACTGTCACTGTATCCACCTCCCAATGCTCACTTCCCTCTCCGCTGTATCCTGGCCGTCTGTCACACGTCACAGTCTTTCTCTCTGTATCCATTATTAATGTGTGTTGTGAATTAATGATGGTTTGTATCATGCAGGGCGTCCTGTTTTATACATGATCTCTATTAGCAGTGGCTGAGCAGAGTGGAGAGCCACATGGGTCTTGTTGGATGAGGTAAAACGATCTGAATGTTTTATAGGGTTTTGGGGTTCGCAAGGTACTGCTGTTCTGCTGCTTTCAAACTTTAAATTGGAATAAATGGAAGATGAATAGGTTGCTTAATGAGCTCATAGTAATATTGATGGTGGCTCTCACCTTAAGCAGAAGGTGGTATTTGAGGACCCTCTGCATAGGCACCACCAGGAGATCCTGCAGTTTGAACTTCCCCTCCTGGACCTTCATGGTACACTCCTGTGGAGGAAGAATATTGCAACAGGTCAGCTGATCTTAAAAGGAAAATCTCAGAGCATATATTGCCCACACTAAAAAAACAAAGTGGAATTTAAACTGACATAATTGTTAAAGATGACTAGACATTTTGTTAGGCAAAAAATAACTAAATAATAAAATGCAAGACTTGATTTTATCCATTAGGACTTGACTGAATTTATGATGTTATTGGTCAGTGATATTTTCCTCCAAATTTTTATTAATGATTATGAAAACATGTTTTTCTTTGGAATACTATAGAAATCCCTTTCCACCCTAAATAAACACATACATAAATAAAAAAATTGTGATTTTTTTTTTTAACTGAGATGGAAACCAGCTTCAACAGATCCTAATCACACACAATAAGACCAGAAACATTTATTAAGTAAACAGTAATATAGTAATTTTTAAAATCAAAAATTGATTCCATTTTGTATAGTGTATAAACTGTATACTGCATACAAACAGACGTTATCTTTTCCACTGCACGATTTGTCGTCTTCACTTAATGTGTTAATCTCTCCATTTTTAATATCCCTGTTCTCAAATGACAAGTAAGCCAGGAGGACAGACTACTAAAATGTCGTGCTTGACATTCAGAATAGACTGAGGAAGAGGTTCATCATCTCTATGACTATCAGTGACTCGCTCCTTCTGAAGGATCTCTGACTAATCCACTACAAGAGCCACTCGTCTCTTTCCAAGAGGTCTCATAACCATGCACTGAATGGACTGTACCCGATTACAAAGCCCTTCTTGTATGCGAGATAACAGGACAATAATTATGTCAATTTGTCAACAAGCATGTCTAGAATTGCGGTTGCTGTGATTTCATCTGTAATCTCTTCTAATCCCATGTGGAAATAATGGCTTCTCTCGCCAGTCTTTATTTTTGGAGTCATTAAAGTAAGCCACACTGCCTCAGACTGGCAGGCACAAAAACAGCCCTGTAGTCTTTGCATCCTGAGCAGCATTAGCAGAGAGCAAAATTAGCTCATGTCCCAAAACTGTCAACAGCAGTCTGTTGAGAGGGAACGCTGTACTGGGGCTGACCACTGGAGCGGTCTCTGGGAGAAAGAGCTGTTAAAAGAGTGTCCCTGATAAGAAGTACAGTTTTAGTGAGAGAGTGAGACCTGCATATTTTTTAGTAGATTTTGAGCAATATTAATTCACTTAAAGAGAAAAAATTACATCACCCTCATGTTTCAAATGCACATGACTTCCTTGGAACACAAAAGTAAAACCAAATAATATCCTGATTGCTGTTTTTATGCAATAACAATGAATGGGTCCTGGAGCTTTCAAACTTTAAAAAAGAAAACAAAGAATCATAAAAGCTGCCAATTTGACTCATTAACTAATCAACTCATTCCAAAAGTTCTCCAAGCCACAAGATAGCTTTGTGTGAGGAACTGATTGAAATCACAAGAGCAATAACAATGTCCGTTTAATGAACAAATTGTTCTTTGAGTCAGATTATTTCAAGGAACTGATCCAGTTCACAAAAAATGCCTGAATGATTAGTTTTTTACAAAGTAGATTGATTCAGTTCACACTGAATCAATCTACTCAGTGATCCAGTCCCAGCAGCTACAGAAAAAGCACACTGGAGAAGGTTTTCAGTGAACAACAGCTCACATCCAGTATACACACATGCATATTGTACTTTGATAAAAAGAAAGTTCAAAAGAACATCATTTATTTAAAATAGAAATCTTTTTCTAAAATAGAAATATAAAATAGAACGCTTTTATAGCATTATATGGCTTTGTCTTTTTTTAAATCATTTTAATGGATCCTTGCTGAACAGAAGTATTAATTTTATTATAATTTACAAATCTTTTTTACCTTAAACTTTTGAACAATAACTTGTATCACAGCTCCCACAAAAATATTAAGCAGTTTTTAACGCTGATAATAGTAAGAAACAAGTCTTGAACATCAGATCAGCATATTAGAATGATTTCTGAAGGATCATGTGACACTGACAGTTGGAGTAATGGCTGCTGAAAAGTCATCTTTGCCAACACAAAAATAGAACTGACAGATATTAGATCATAAATATAATAGAAAACAGTTAATGTAAATTGTAATAATATTTCACAATATTACTGTTTTTAATGTTTTGATCAAATAAATGAAGCCTTGATCATAAGAGACTTCTTTCAACAAAGTTTAAAAAAATACTAATTATTTCATCCTGTTGACTGCTAGTGTACGACACTACATACCTGAAACATCAATATGCCACAGACACTTTGAAAATGTACGAGATTAGACTGTTTAGAGCATACCTCCACTTTACACTTGACATCTTCCCGTGTGGCAATCAGCTCATCCAGTGTCTTCTGAGCATTCTCCATATGGCTGCAGTACTGGCCGTAGATCAGCAGTCTACAAAAGAAAGAACAAAAATCAATACCAAGACCTTGCCATGACATTCAATACTCAGTCTCAACATATAAAAGGAATAGTTTCAATGTATGGAAAACAACAGATGTACTGTCATTTGGGTTTGGCCAGTAAATAAGACAAAAACTACAGAATTTTTATCTTTGGGTTTATTTTCACTTTACCTGAATCTTTGAAACCATTAAAAGAAAAAAAAGCTGTGCTACAAGTGATGAACAGTTAGTGTTACATGATTTCATAATACAACTTCATCTTTTGTGCTCTCTTTATCTAATTAATCTGAGTGAAGCATTTTGTGGATTCTGGATTGTGTACAAGTTAATTTGGGCCTCTGAGAACATCAAGACACATTTATTAGATTTCACAATGGACTCCTGATAGTGATCAGCACATTCTGGAAGCAGCTCAAAGTCATCTCGTCTAGATGATGGCCCCACTTGTGGCACAGATTTCTGCCTCTGATTTAAGTAGGACACTGGCACAGTTGGCAAGCTCAAACCCTTGGATGCTCTCAGCTTGCCTGCCTCTTAAATGTGGTCTTGGTTAAGCCAATTTCACTTTATAAAATATAATCATTGCTTAGTTATCCTTGATCAGAAGAATGAAATTGCCTGTAATCCTACAGAATCCCAAAGAGGAAAGATAAAATCTGGAAAGAAAAGTGGTCTGATCAAAGCAAGATACATTTGATCTAAATCCGAACTGGATTATCCTCATTCCTCAAAGGCAAAATACATCTGGATAAGGTCGAATGAATCAAAGGATGAGGATCAACTGAAATCCAGCTCATTAAGTGTGGTCCCTCAAGTGTTACAATCTTCTTGATGGTCTGCAATTCAGCCTCCAAGTCTCACCTCTCTATAAGTTGACATGTGCTCCACCCATTAAGATCTGCTACTGTAAGGAGTGCGAAACTAACTGAAATTGTAGTCTTTAGCTGAAAAGGGTGCTCCCCTGCTGCTCTACTCAATGTCTGGGCCTCCGTGCCCTTGGACTAAGCAGGTCTGATTAAAGGCTAATCTGGAACAAGAGAGGCAGCTTGGTTCCTCATGGAAATAGACTGATGGAGATTAATGGTGGCCCCGCTCAATTATGAGCCAAAATGCACATTCAACAGCATATTGAAAATGCGGAAGCAGGTGTCGGGAATTAGCTGTAATAACAGATGTCACAGGCATAATTGAACATGAAGGTCTTCTTTACAAGGCAATTTCCAGATTAAATGTTTCAGGTGCCTCGTAAAACGGACTGCGAGGGAGAGACAGCACTTTATGTAGGACACTTGAAACAATTCAAGAATAATGGAACAAGAATCTTCACATAAGTGAAGAACAGACTTTATAAAGCTTCAAAAGGTATTATATACATCAAACGTATCCATTTTACATTACATTGTTAAAACATTTCATATTCTTTTTGTTTAACTTTTTACTAATTAATTATTAAAAAATCGTGAATTTATTTTTTTAACGTTTCAAAATTCAGCTTCGCCATCACAAAAAATATTTTAAAATAGAAAACAGTAAATTGTAATAATATTTTACAATATCACCGTTTTTACTAGGGATGCAACAGATCACAAAATTTTTTTGGATGACCAAAAATATTTTTTCCAGGTCTAACAGAAGAATTCTGACACAAACTAAATAATCAAATGTCAAACAACACCGCATAGTCCTCACTCTATAAATTAAATATAGATTAATCTGTTAAATCCACAATAGATATTCAGTCATGAGCAGTGAATGATTTTCTCTCTGTTTTGTTGTTTAATTAACATTAATGACAGACAGCAGCAGGTTATTAGACTGCTATCACTTTAAGACTGAATGCACTGATTCAATATTGTGACATCCAATTTTTTCTCAGCTGTTTATGTTCACTGAAGACATAGCTGACTATGTTTACACGGATACTCGCAAAGACAGGTATTTTAATATCATTTTGTGTGTATCTGTCCATTCAAGTGTAAGAAGATGTGAAAGAGACCTCAACTGGGTGTTTGTACGATGTATGAGATGAGGCCCCCTGTGTGTGCTTTTAGAGTGTGAGAAGAAAACAGTGCACAAATACCAAATCGAATTTTCTTTTGCGTCTACATGTACTTGAATGGTTTATCGGTAGCTATGATTTTTTTTCCCTTCCATCTCCATTATCCATTCATGGATGCTCTTTCACGCCTGCACTTAGACCATGCTTTGTCCATCGCTAAGCCTCTAATGGTACTAAATTGGCTAACATCACATTAACAATGAAAAAAAAAACTTACAAGCACTAGAAATAATGTTGTGAAGTGTGGCGTACACATCCATTGAGCAGATTTGATTAGGAAGGCTGCAAATGCTCTTTCATTCAGGGCTGTACTCAGAACATACATTAGAGTGCAATGGAGATCACTCTTTAATGACCCATTAATTATGTGTGTTTAAATGCAATCGGAGTAGAAGTGAAACATGTTAACAACCAGAAGCAACGCACATGAAGCAGTGCAGCCTCAAGGAATGTGCTCTTTATGAAGCCAATTCTGTTGACTGATCCAGCTTGGAGTGCTAAACACTCGGCCTCTGCCTCCCCAAAGGCATCAGAGTTGTATGAGAAAGGTGTTGAAATGAAAAGAAATGTTGCAATTTGTGTTGCCACTGTCTCGTTGGATTTATGACGCCAGCCAACCTTAGACATGCAACATCCTGACAACTGCAATGGCAAAACAGTCAAGGCTATTCAGGCTCTTCTCTAAAAGTTCCTCCTGGTTTCCTCCTCTTTTGGCACTGCAGACTATGAGGGTGGGATGTGATCGACAAGGAAAGAGAGAGAGAGAAAAAGCCCTGGGTTTCTTAAGTGTGAATATTCCCTAGGGTGAAAGCCTGTGCCATTGCTGTGTAAACACATGCTCTTTGAATTCAACTCTCTTCCGGTACTATCACCCGCCGCACCAACTTTCTCATTATGGCAAAGCTGTCATGCATGTTATTTCACAGAAAATACAATTTGGTATAGACGCTCTCCTTCCAGCTTCTATCTGTCCATTGGATAAGACCCGGGCCAGCGAGGAAAACGCAAAGCAAAGTGGAAGTGACAGGCTGGTGAGACAAGTAATAGTCTCTGACATGAGGCATTGAAGACCCCTCACCTTCACTCTAACACAGCCCGCACGGAGTGAATAGAGGCTCAATCTCAACGCAAACCAACTAATAATGTTCCAAAGCAACTCTGAGCTCAATCCAGCAGTATCACATAAATTAGTTTGGAAATAACACTCCAATAAAATTTCCATTTGAGACTTTAACGACCTCTATCATAGTTTAAAAGCTGATTTGCTTTACACTCTCGAGGTGGCGTCTTAGAAAACAGCTTGATGGGTTTTTTAAAAGCAAGATGGTATTTTCGCTCTTCAATATGCCCTTCACAGTGTCAACAGCTTCTGAAAAGCTTCTCAATTATTTTATTCTATGGAACGCAGCACCGCAAAAGGTCACAGGGACTTACAAGTGGAGATAACAAAATTAATTAAAGGCAGCTGGGCTTTTGGAGCAATGGACGGAGGTGTGGAAGATAGCAGCCGCACAACAGCCAAATCCCCTGGCCATTTCTCTCTTTGCTGAAAGGAAAGGGAGAGGGACTGTGCATTCCGTAATGAAAGAGAAACATGCCAATCAGATGAAAAATTGCAAAGGCGAATGACGCAGCCCTGCTTTAATGAAATGAATAATTTGCCAAAAATACTCAGCGTTATTTAATGCTTAATGTCACCAAATGTAAATATATCCCGTCATATTTCATTGTGAGGAAAAACTTTTATGAAAGCCGCACTCTCTCTTGCACAAATCTTTTTTCTTTTTCTTATTAGAAAGAGAAAAAAAGTCCCTTAACTGCCATTTCCTGCAAAGTGTCAACCATATTTTGAGACTGAGAATTAGCTCATTCAAAGAGAACTGACAGTAAGTGAGCATGAGATAAAATTATTGATGGTGATGCGCAATATAGACAGGCAAAGAGGTTAGGAAAGTAGGAAATAAAATCAAGCAGAAAGGAAGAACGTCCAGTGATAAGGCATGAAGAAATGGCCATGCGTGTCAGAACAGGGCTGCACCACTGCAATGTCGTGCCAAAGTGCATGTTAGTGCGAGCACCCACGGAAGACTGGCTCAATGAAAGGACAGGCTCAGAATTACATAAACAAAAGAGTGCGGGCGAGAGAGGCGGTGCTGTCACGCCGACTCTGCATGATGCTGCCCGCTGGGCTTGGGGAAGAGCCTTGTAATGGGCCAATTACCTATGCAAACTGACAAATGGAAACAATAGGGCTGTCTCTTCAACCTCTATTCTTTTGATTGCTTTTTTTTTTTTTTTTTTTAGAAGCGATCGATCCCTGTCACCAACTTAAACAACTGTAAATAGCATATAAACATTCTAAATGGGTTTGCTTCAGTTAATGGGAGTTTAAAAAAAAACATTTAGATCTTACTGAACATTTTGAGAGAGATTTCCGTCAGAGCATGCTGTCATTACAATAAACGAACCTGTGATTATCATTACCTACACCACAGTAATGTAGCGATCAGCCTCTCCCTGTGAGAATGCAAATGCCCTCCGCAGCTGCTGTATTCATTGAATCTAATGCAGAACAAAGTCTCAGTTCCTCTTGCAAGAGCCTATACAGCAATTCTCATTGGGAGAATTGTATCTCTCCCACCAGAGAGATAAGATATCTGTGGAAGCACTCAAGCGGAGGTTAAATTAGATGTCTACAGCAGAGAGGAAGATAAAAGAGAAACAAAGTCTTTAATGTGCATTAGAACAAGTGAGTAAAGGGCATACTGAGGACTTTAAAGTCAACACTAAGTATCTTGCACATTAAAGCAATGCAAGTTATTGCAATAAAAGCAAATAATGACAGATCTGACAATTGGAAAAACTGAAAATTATAAACAAATCACACTTAGTACCCTTAAAGCAATAGTTCACCCAAACCAAAATTTTCTCATCATTTACAGTACTCAACTCTCCCTTACATCATTCCAAACCTGACTTTTCAGACATGTTTGTATTACTTCATTTTTTTCTGAGGAACACGCATTTATTTTGAATTATGTCTCATACAAGGAAAGTCAATGGGTTCCAAAGTTGTATTGTTTTGTAATATCTTCTTGTCATTCAGGTTTAGGACAACACGATGTTGAGTGAAAGATGACAGAATAGTTCAAATACAAAGCTTGCTGTCTGCCAGATGATGCTGAACTAAGCCAGCCAGCTGCCAGTGATGATTATTTCAGTCGATTTCCTCATTTTGTGCTAATCCCATTTATATTTGGAGTTTATTATCTTTACTTTCAACCAATGTCCACTTCAAATCATAGATATACACTAATATCAGACTTAAATTATCTAATGCAAGTCTAAAATCATTTTTGTGATTCTAAAAAGCTCAAAAATGTCCACTGAAGTAAAGCTGCTCCAAGTCTAGAACACTGACTTCCTCAAAATCTGCATGTATAACAAAGACAATTTTTATAACCCTGGTGTCTGATAACACCGTGCCCCTGGAGATCATGATCCAAGAATTGCAGCAACGTTAATTCCTAAGATATTACTGCAAGGTCATCTGGCTGCTTAATAAACCAGAACACTAGACCAAAGTTCTCATCTCTGAGGACGCATGCACTTTGATTGCAGTGAGGTCATAATTTTGTGTTACACCTACTTGGTTTTATTAAGTAGGTCCCAGTTGGGATAAAAAACAGCAATTGTGCTGAGCACAGCAAGAGCAGAACTCTTATACAGAAATATGGATTCAGATGGTCTCAGTAATGCCTGATAACACAGAGTTTAATGCAGTATACCATTACTAGAATAAGCTGACTGTTACAGGGCCTGTCACTTAGACAGGCCTCAGTGTTTCTCAATGCAAAGGGAACTGCAGGGAAATTGCACATTACTGAGCTGAATCAGCAGCGGTCCCAGACCAGTGACCTGGAGTACATCGGGTACAGCCGCTCTCATTCAAACTTCAGAGAGAATATGACTGACTCATCTGCATCTTAATATTGTCTGCTGTGTAGATGAGAGTGAGAGATATTTTGAAAAGTTTTTTTTTTTTTTTTTTTTTTTTTTTTTTTTCTTTTCAGTCAAAGTCAGTGGGGTCCAATGTTGTGTAAATTACATAATTTTCATTTTTGGGTAAACAATTACTTTGAGGTCATGTTCTTTTACGATAGTTTTTAGAAAGACTATTGTAGAAAATGACCGTAAAAAGAAAGAGCAGCTGGCTAAACCCTTTGGTAGATGAAATGGTGTTACGATTTTGCTAGAGCCCCTGGGTATGTGTCATCCATTGTGGATAAAGTAGCTAAAACATTCTCTATTATCTGGTTATTGATTTTTGATACAGCAGCTACAGGAGACAAAAAGAGCACTCAAAACAGGAAGCGTTCAGCTCCAAAGCAGTAGACTCTCACAGACAGGTCTATTTTCTTTCTAAGCCCTCTGGGTTGTGGGCTCTGACGAGGATTTATTCTAAAATAGCTGGGCTGCTGCGGTCAGGCCCTGCTGGTGTGATGGATTTTTTTACGGTGGGCGACAGCAGGAAGACTTTGCCTCCTTCACTTGAGGTCATTTCAGCTCAACAGAGGCTTAAGGTGTTGACAAAAGGGAGAGATGTTATAATAGTACTGACAGTGGTAAACCAAAATACTCCATCAAGGTAACTGACCTTTCCTTGAAGTCCAGAAATATCTTTCCCAGGCCGTTGCCCCCACTCACCATGGTCAGGTCAATGGCCCTCAACAGAGCAAAATGGACCTTAATGATGTCCTGTGGAAGAATTGCCAAGAATTGTCAGCTAAGCATCATTTATTTGTTGTCCCATACTTTTGTCCTCTCAGAATGATTCAGAATGAATTTAATTTAATTACTTTCAGAATTAAACAACATTTAAGCTAACTACAAAAATATGGTAAAGGTATATAGTAAATGACACCCACTCACCTCTAAATTCACAAATATGGCCTCCATATCCGGCGGCGTTAACACTTGCTTCAGGGGGATCATATAATTCTAAAAAGGTAAAAGAGAAAAATCCCATAAATGTCCTATAACATTTGGCAGAAAAATCAGAACTGAATTCCAGAAATGGCACATGTAATTAAATTAATTCATCAAAGTCAAAGCATACAATCAAACATCTAATAAGACTGCTTACACCTTGTTGTGGTTTGGTAATTGTCTTTGACAAACAAAAGTCAAACAGTATTTGTCTAGCATGGCTGCGGGCAGGCTGTTCAAAGATAATAAACCCAGAGAAATCCTGGCAAATGCATCTATTTGTGTCAGTTGCAATTCAGAAAGGGATTTCAGAGCAATACTGACATGTTTGCCTTAATTAGGAAGAAATGAATCAAGTGATAATCAGTAAACAAAGCCTCTATCTGGAATATGAAATCTGCATGACCTCTCACTGTTTTGACAGGGATTCATCACCTCTAATAACAGTACACTGGCTTAATTTGTCACGCTTCAAATTCTGTGTTGTGTGTGACAGCACAATTGGAAACAAGGCAGGAAAAAACATCACACATTCAAGTTTGTACAATTTGTACATACAAGCATGAATGCATGCAATAGCTCCAGGGCGAGACTCAATCTTGTGCCAACAGTACTGATTTACTAAACAAACACGATTTCTCAACTTTGTGGACAGTGCATGGCATTTCTGCCGTGCGACTGACCCCTGTCATTTCTGCCCTGTCTGTGGGGCAAAGGAAGGACACACGCCCAGAAGAACCCTAAAACAATTTTAGGCTTTTAAATTTTAGGCTGTAACCTAAAACAATGCCTGCACAGATATTTGGCTATTTGGTAACATCATCGTCCCTGCCAACATGGTCTGTGTAACATCAGCCAAAAATGAAAATAGTTTCAGATTGTAGTTTTTTAAAAGACTACAAAGAGACATTTTAACAATGTTAGATTTTTAACAAATATTAGATTATTAAGGTTATCTATATATAAAAAATATGGAAATGAGAATGAACAACTAAACATTCAATATTGATAAAAAAAAAAAAAAAAATCTTTCTTTGGAATGACATGCATTTCATAATATGCACAATGATTGTAAGTAAATGAAAAGTTCAGATTCAGTTTAAATTTCAAGTTGACTAAGGAATCAGAATAACTCAACAGGCCACCTAAGAACAACACTTGTCACCTAGGGCTCAGTTCTCTTCTTTTGTCCTCTCCCTCCATCTATTTTGAGTTACCTCACTATCCGCAGAGAACCCTATCAAGACCTTGACCCAATTCCAGGCCTTCCTTTCCAGTCTCTCCAGCTCTAAATCTCTCTATGCTCTCCACTCACCTTCTCAATGTCCTCCAGTGTCTTGTAGTACTTTGCCTCTGTCTCCTGAATCTCCACCAAGCAGCAGTTTCTCTTATCATCTTCTGTCATGCCCATTTTCTGTTATGAGAAGAAGAAAAAAAGACACAAACTATGTTGGTATCATCCTGCAGGATGTTAGCTCAGCACCTTTAAACACCTGCACAAGGTACCAAACTGTAATTTAAAGGAATTCAGGTCACAGTCAGGATGGCCAAAGCACACTACAGTAAAAGAC
This sequence comes from Tor tambroides, assembly GCA_021397915.2. Taxonomy (NCBI): domain Eukaryota; kingdom Metazoa; phylum Chordata; class Actinopteri; order Cypriniformes; family Cyprinidae; genus Tor; species Tor tambroides. Next base: position 6,825 of record JAFVLL020014713.1, on the reverse strand, counting down.
AGAGGTGGACAGAGAGTATTTCACAACAAAACCTCAAGAGCAACGTTGACAAGGACTGTAGGTTAAAACGCTGAGGTTCAAGCAAGAATTCAGTCTTTCATTCATTCAAAACAACATACACATCTAAGTCTAAAGCACAAAGAACAACTGTAAGAAAGCCATAAATGTGGTTTTGATGAGGGTTGAGTAACTAAATGAAGTCAATTCACAAAACAATAACAACAGAAAATGATCTAATAGAACATGATGCATTTGATTAAGAGTAATCACTGGCTCTTTGTGTAATGCGAGCGGGTTTGCAAGCTTGTTTAAGAAAGTGGCGATAATGCTGGAGCCGGGGGAAGGTGCACGCCAGCTGAAGGCCAGAGCTGGAATGAACATCACAACACACATTTGAACATCTGGGCCTGGCGGTGCACAAGGCCAAAGCAAACCTGCCCACATCCAGAGAAATTCAAGATCACAAACAATTGTTTCGTTAGAGAGCAAGATGGACAAAAAAAAAAGGGAAAAAATCCTTCCAAGGGTCCGCCTAGCAACACTGAAAGCAGCCAGGATTGGGAACGGCAAATACATCTGTCTTTCACTGAATAATGGGGCATATGTGAAACTTCAGTGGCTGTTGTGGTAAATCTGGAAATTGTCTGACATACAGAAGATCAATATGAGAAACAACAACAGTTTAGAAACACCTCTGTCTTGATCTCCTACATGTTTCTTTCTCTCCCTCATTTGAGTTGCTGTATTTGTCCCACCAAGAATCTAATGTGTCCTTCTTGTAACATCTGTCTGATGATACAGATTGTGCGTGTGTGCATCTCTATGAAGGCGGGGCCCAGCAGTTTTCTCTCTGTCTGCAGGATGGATTTCCTCCCTTGTGGGTTTAAAATAACTTAACATTAGCTCACTCGGTGTGACAGCACACACTTAGAACTCAGACGGACATTAGAACTGAGTCAGCCTCTCCTCCTTTCTCATTTCTAGTAAAGGGAAGATGCACCTGCCATAAAATAAATGCTAGCAATTTGATTCATTTTGCAAGGTGGATTTAAATATGCTGTAGGTTAAAGGATAATAAATACAGTACACCCCAAATATTAAAAAGCATAATAAATATTAAAAAGAATTGTTCGTCAAAAATAAAGTCTGACATTGTTTTCACCCTCATGTCGTTCCAAACCAATGCATTTCTTTCATCCGTGGAACACAAAGGCAGATGTTTTACAGAATGTTCACGCTGCTCCTTTCCATAAAATTAACGTATAAAGAGATCTAATAGATCTATATGACCTGATAGAACATTCGATTAAGCATAGTCACTTGTTTTTGGTGTAATGTGAGTGGGTTTGTAAACTATTTTTTTAGAAAGCAGAGACCACATACTGTAAAGTTTCAAAAAGGACAAAAAAATACTATAAAAGTAATAGAAGTAGTCCAAACAACTTGTGTTCTATATTTCAAGTCTTCTAAAGTCAACTATAGTTTGTAGTTTCTGTACATTGTGTGTGGTGGGCATAAATTATAATTATTTTCAGTAAATCATGCAAAAAATAATGCAAACTAATTTCAGTGATGTAATTATTAAAAACAGTTCAAATGTAGTTCATTTGCACATATAGTTATATTAATGCATATTGTGATTGCATGTTTTTCTTTACATTTTCATAAACAATGCTGAATTAACTGAATTATTATTATTGGTACATATATGAGAGTCAAAATGCTTGTACACATGCTCTACAGTTGGTGTACACATAAGAACAATTTCATGTCAGTTTCTGCCTTTATAAATGCAGATTTGTTCCTCATTTTTTACGCAGGATAGATCCAATCAAATGTGCATTTTACAAATGGAGCCCCATGTTTCTTCATATGCAAACTGGTCTGTCCTAAAAAGTTACAAAACACAAGCAGAACAATGCTCTGGCGTGAAGTACGTTCAAATGGCAAATTTAAATATGAACACAAATAAGATTTTAGGTGTTATCAAGGTCTTTTAGGGCCCTGGTCATCATGTGCTTTCACTGCATGGAAAATAGCAGCGTAAACATTACTTAAAACAGCTGTATTATTAAATTAACAATTACTAACAATTATTAATTGACTACATATTTTACATATTTATATATTTTTGGGTCACCTGTTCCTTTAATAAATAAAATTGTGGAAATTCAATGAACTGTCAATGAGAGTGAGACCCTAGAGCTGCTCAGCAAGTTCTTTGTATATACACAAAGGGCTCAAGGGCTTGCGTCGACACACATTTAAAGGTAAGGGGACCACTGAAGGAGCATAAGAGAATCATGTGCAGTTCAGCATGACACTTACCTGCATGTATCTGATCTGCAGCATTAAGGAGGCAAAGCAGTAAATGTAAGCAGAGCAAGTGAACTCGCGCACAGCCGTGGGAAAATGACAGGAAAACAATCCATCTATATCCTCTCTCACACACGCACCAATGAGCGTCGTCCGTATGGTGTCTCACTCACCATGGGCTGTCTAACCTCCACCTTGATGATGTCCTCGTAGATGTCGTCTCCATCGTCCTCGCAGGGGACGCAGTCATATATGTCATCCTCTCCCACATCATGCTCACTGTGAAAGAAAAAGAAAAGAATTTTCTAACTAGAAGTACACTACTGTTCAAAAGTTTAGGCTCAGTAAGTTTTTTATTTTTTTATTATTATTATTTTTTTTTTCAAGAAATTATTACTCAAGGACACACAGCAAAGACAAAGTAAACTGATCAAAACTGACCATAAAGACATTTATAGTGTTACAAGCATTTATAATGTTACAGTTTTGCCATCACGGGAATAAAACACCATTATTTTAAATTGTAATAATATTTCACAATGATACAGTTTTTACTGTATTTTGATCAAATAAATACAGCCTTGGTGAGCATAAAAATATTTTTAAAAATATACATTTTAATGGGACTCTATGGAAGACATACTGTGTTCTAAACAGTTGCAACGTAGCAGGTCTGCAATTACCTTTTTGTCATCTTTTAACGAAAATACTGAGACAAAATAATGCAATAAAATATCTAGCGCTATGTGTCAAAAATGGGAAGCAACCAACAAAATGTCCAAAGACAAAATCAGATGAACATGAAAGAGATCACATCGATTTATCATATTGCTCCTGGTTAGTACAATTCGCAATGTATCGTCTGAAACAGAATTATGAAATATTCTGGACATAGTAAGCACGCTGAGACTGCAGCGATGCCATTCATTTCTGAACACTCTGCCACTGTTCTCTCAGGGGAGAAAAGGAATGGCCGAAATAAAGCGGGTTGCCATCACAGAAGGTGTCCTGGTCCCAGCTGTGTCTCACAGCAACAATCAAATCAGTCATCCATCCTTCCCTAAGAGAAGACCTCACTCTCTCAAACACACACACCAGACGGCTTTGCAACCAGACATCAACAAGTTCCTTCCTCACTTCTGCTGATGTGTCCAATTGCAGGCTAAAACAAGTGTGAAAAGCTAATGTGGCTTGAATCCAACGCCTGCCCAGGAGATTAGATCACTGCCTCATCGGCTCATGGAGGACAGACATACAAACGCATCCCTCCATCCTTCTTTCAGCCCTCCCTTCCAAAACAACTGACGATAAACTAAACATTTGCTTTATATTTGCATATATGTCTAGCAGATAACAAAGTGGTGTGCTGTAGAGATTCTAATTAGCTTTTAACAACTTGTGTGAGTGTGCTAGGATGCTCTGGAAAGCCACGTTCCCACTTTAAAGCTTTTTAATTAGCCAGTAAGATCATTACGTCCATGCTATAATATACCATGACTTTGCTATTATATAACACTTCATGTTCTTTAGCAGAATACATGTTTATTTCTATGCAAATATAGATTAATACTAAGGAAATATTTTGCTAGGGGAACAACAAAGATAAGAAATTACTGATCCACATCCTGCTGGCTTCAGGGAGTTTGTGTGATTTGATTTGCTGCAGCAATCCCTTGCCAAAACGATTTATTTGCGACAACCTGGAACTTAATGTGGTAAATTTGTTTCACATAGCACAACATTGAAATAATAAAAATTAAACCAGCCAAACCTGGTTTGCTGATCTTTTGGCTGGTTTTAGAGGGATTTAGGGAACTTTTCAGCTGGTTATGCTGGGGGAATATTTTAAATCAGCTAAAACTAGTATAAAAAGCACCAGCTTAAATCAGCCATGTTGAGCACAACAGGCTGGTTAATGTTTTTTTTTCATAAGGGTTTTGTACACGATACCAGCCTAGCTGCTCAACGCACAACTATATCCAGCAACTGTGTTAGTAGACTACATAAATATCTAAGCCATCATCATCTTATATGCAGTTTATATCCAAAACCATTTTACTGAATCATTGGAATCTGAATCAAGACTGGCATAGATGGATGGAAGCCAGCCAGAGAGAGTCACCAGTAGTTGGAGGATTGTTGGTCTGGCAAGAGCTGCTGGGTGTTAATCCATCTGTGTGACCTTCTATACCTGCACATCTAGAACAGCTGCCTGACATATAAATTAGAGAAAACAGCTGCACAATTTTATATGGAACTTCATCATCTTCAGTCTCTCTGGCTTTCAGAACAAATAATACTCAAGAGTTTAATTTTTGAGTGTTTTATTTGAGTGACTGAAATTCTTTGGTTTGTGCCTGTGGCTGCTGAATAAGAGTAAATCCACTGTTACTTTCAGTGAACAATGTGTGGATTCAGGAATTCTTTGAGATTAGATCTCCTGGGGCATTGTGGGTAATTTGATGTATTACTAGAAGGTCTTATTAGAGATTTCTAGAAGGTCTTATTAAGACTTCTGGCTGTGTTTCTTTACATCTTATATTGCTTTTCAAAATAAGAATAAAATTCATTGATGTGCTACTATATATAAATTAAATACATTTTAATAATAATTTGCCACACATTCTCACACATAAATCATCTGTAACAAAAGCAAACTAATATATTAATATAACTACTGCAGTTCCTGTAAGGCCACTAGAAGCTTCTTGGGAAAACTGTTCTGTCAGTCAGTACAAAAAAGGGTGAAATGCTCAAAGTTTATTGAACCGTCTTTCATTAAAACTGTGTTTTACAGTGGGACCAGTACATGGATAGGACTTCCTTCACTTTGAAAATCCTTTGAGAGAACTGTGAAATTGTGGAATTCAAAATAATTACCTTTTTGAACATGATTTGAATGGCATTCCTTTTTCAAAATGACAAAACATGACATGCATGTTTGAACAGTAGGTAGAAACGGACAAGCTAATAAAAAGAAAGGTTTTGGCCTCAATCTAACATTCAGCACTGTGTCCACAAGGAGAAGGGATTGTTTGAAGTATTAATTGAGGTTGTACAGTTCACCCTGAAGGACGGATGGCTTGCTGTCCTCCCTCATTAGTCGAGTTGACTTTCCCCACTTGCAGAGCTGTTGTCTGTCACAGCACTGTAGACTAAAGAAAAAAAACACATTGTCCCTCTGAATCACACTAGTCCCAAACTGCAAAGGAACTGAGGCAAAAAAAATTCTGAAGGCTCTAACATGTGACCTCAAATCCCTGAGGACAAGCATTAGCTGCATTATGTGAGATGCAGTGATCTGTACAGTGGATTGTGAGGTTCTGTGTGTATCACGTTGGAAGAGAAAAGACAGACTGTCAAAAAAGGTGTTTTTCCCTTTATTATTGTTTAAATATATTTGGCAAAAATAGGTTGTCCACTTTTGCATGCAATGACATGACCCCATTAGATATCATTATGTAAAATCACAAACTTTTGGGCATAATCAGTATGAACACATGGAAAGAGCACAAAATGCTTCTTTATATAAGAATACAACAAACCAAAGACCAGCTCCACTGTCAAATGAATGTTATTAAGGCTGATCCAACTTGTGGTTCTGGTGGGTGGGCATTATACAGTGCATATACTGTACATCTATGAGTGCCAATGAAAAAATCCTGACTGGTTTATGATTCAATAATGGTGTAAATAGTCATAATCTGTATATTGAAAGTACGGAAAGATTCTCTCTCATACCGGAGTATGGCTCCATTTGGGCCACAACCAAGAATTCATTGAAATTACGAAATATTTTTTGGTTTAATGCCGTCTAAACCATCAGGACCACAGAGGTTGCTCCGAGACCACTCACAAGTGCTGATTTTACTCGTGTAACAGCATTCTTGACTGTTTCCTTCACTTAGCCAACCACAAACCCAGAAAGGGAAAACCATGTTTAGAGCAGAGCAAAGGATCCATCCCAAACTCATAGCAGTATGTCAATAAAAGTTAACTTCACCGCACACTGTCATACTAGAGCTGATCCCAGTAACCCGAGATGAAGTAATGACAGGGAAGATACGGGGAACAGTTCATAACACTGGCAGAACACGCTACATATGGACTCAGGGCATGGCAAGAAAAGAGGACCACATGCTGTTTCTGCATGCCTGGCACACTGACTCTGTGTACTAGAAGAGGCCAACATGGTGTAAAGATGTGTACATATGTTATCAGACAGGCAGCATTTTGCATATCTGTCAGAAGATGTGACCTCGAGTCTCAAAGCTTCTCTCTGAAGACAACAAACTGCAGTTTTGTGCAAAAAAAGCCCCCATTAATCTCTATTGGGACTTGAATCAAATCCAAAGATCAGAAACAAAATAAAAAGAAACTAAATTCATTTACATTATGCAGGAAAAATTAAGTGTATTGAAAAAATTACTTTTTTATTATGAAAATTATTTCTTAAAATTTATTTTATATATATATATATATATATATATATATATATATATACACACA
>JAFVLL020014712.1:0-32026 GCA_021397915.2 Tor tambroides | reverse complement strand
AACAGACTAGACGTGGCATGAAATAAACTAAACTCACCGACAGCAGGTTACAACGTTAATACACGACAAAGCAACAGGGAAAATAACATGGCAACGTATAGAAAACTATGAGGGTCACATGACATGAACAACTAATGAAGACATGACACAATGAACAAGAGAACCAATCAGAACAAGACACATTGAACAAGGGAACCAATAGCAAAGAGACATGAGGGCAAGGGAAGCATGACACAAACAGGAACCATAACAGAACTTCAAAATAAAAGACATGATAACAAGAACCTGAAACAAAACCAAAAACAGACTTTACAATAATTTAATTGTTGTTCTTTTTCTCTGACAAATCCATCAAATGGTGTCCAGTGTTGAGAAGGTTCCCTTGGAAATGTAATAGGGTAACTTGTAATCTGCAACCTATTTAAATTGCAATACGTAACTACTTCAGTTACTTTATTAAAGTAATGTAACTGATTACATTGGACTAATATACTTTTATACATTTCTATCGAATGTTATGTCAAATGTATTCAACACTGATTACTGTCAGACTTTCAAAATCCTTCATCACTTGAATTAAGATTATAATAATTTAATGTTAAATCACAACCACCACAAAATCAGAATATATATATATATATATATATATATAAGAAATAAAACAGTTATCGAATAAGCACATGTCCTATTCTGTGTCCTAAAGTCCTGAAACATTGGTGTCTCATATTTTAGAGCGGTCAATCAAAAACAGGCAAAGCAACGATTTAATATTATTCAACATCCTAGCTTTTACAGAAAATATTCAGCTGTAACCTTTGTAATCATTAATATTTTCATAAGTAACTGTAAATTGCACTTTTTTTTCTCAGCAACTGTAATGGATTAGTTGCATTACTTTTGGGTAACCCTTTATTTTACGGTGTCCTTGTTACATGTACATACTATTATAATAACAACAAATTATGCATAATTACACACAAGTAAGACAAACCCTAACCCTAACCATATAGTAAGTGCATGTATTTAATTAATATTACTCAGTACTGAAATGTATAATTGCATTGCAACAAGGACACCTTAAAATAAAGGGTTACACAGGGTTACATGTACCTACATGTAACAACACTGATGGTGTCAAAAGACATTAAAATATCATGGGGATCACTTTTATTGTGCTTTTGCCGCATTTGACAGTCCCTAGAACCCATCCACTTTCACTGTACAGTAGCAACCTGGACGTTCTTTATTTTGTGGTCTGTGGAAGAAAGAAAAATTCATATGGGTTTGGAAAAACATGACTGTATTTTCATTCTTGGGTGAAATATCCTACATTGTCCTAGATATGGAATTTCACACCTAAAATGACAAAGCAGCACAGATGTTGATGTTGACAGCTGTCATGCCCTAACTTGATGAGATTCTGAGTGAGGTATCTTTATGAACATTCTTTGAGACATTTAGGTTTTATTCAGGCAAACAACAAAATTAGATTTTTTTTCTGTTTCTCTCTCTGTTTTTGACATATTTGTCTCAAACCCTTTTACTTGTTTATAGTATGAATGAACAGCAGAAACTTTGGGGTGAGGATTTTTTTTTTTTTTTTTCAGCAGTCACACATTAAAATGATTAAAAATGACAGTTAATAAGTGACATTTATAATGTTATAAAATATTTCTATGTCAAATAAATGCTGTTCTTTTGAACTTTCTATTCATCAAAGAATGCTGAACAAAATCTGAGCAAATGTTTTCAACACTAATAAGAAATGTTTCTTGAGCAGCAAATCAGAACATTAGAATTATTTCTGAAGGACCATGCGACACTGAAGACCGGAAAAATGGTGCTGAGAATTCAGTTTTGAATCACAGGCACAGGAATAAAGTGCCTATAAAATATATTACAATATAACTGTAATTTTAAATTGGGTCCCACTTTATATTAGGTGGCCTTAACTACTATGTACTTACATTGAAATTAATCATTTGATACAATGCACTTATTGTGTAAATACATGTTTTTTTACATTGTACTTATATTTTTTAAAATACCTATTTGTATTTACATCTGTAATTAATTTCTGTAATTACATTTATAATTACACTGTTGACCCATCCCTTACACCTAACCCCACCCTTAAACCTACCCATACTACCAAACATGTCCCTAACCTTACCCATATCCCACCTCAGTAGCAGCAGAAGTGTTTTTGCAATGCGATATGAAAACAATAAATACATTGTACTTATTTTTGATGTAAGTACATAGTAGTTAAGGCCACCTAATATAAAGTGTGACCTTAAATTGTAATGATATTTCAGAATACTACAGTTTTTACTGTATTAAAAGAGAATTTAGCAAACAACATCTGTATATGGACTAGTACTCTCCTTGTTTTTGAACAGTGTGGTCAGTCTGGATTTGTATAGCACAGAAGTAGTTCTTTATGGGCGCAACGTCATACACAAATGTCATACACTGCAAAATGCAGCAGCCATTGCTATGGAAAGCATGTACTGTATCGGATATTGACTACACCGTCTGAACAAACCGATCTGATTTCACTACTTGCAAAATGACAGTGCAGATATAGCCAGTCCTAAAGATCAAAAAGCAAATCAGTACTGGATGTACCTGAATGTTTTTCTCATCATTTATTACTTCATATCTGAAAATGACATATTTGTGGTTCAAAACACATCAATGTCAAACACTGCTTCCTACTGTCTAATCGTCTGGATATGATGTGTTTACATAATCAAGTTGTAAGGCGCACCGAGCTCTCCACACATGATTCAATTTAGATTTCATGCAGTGTGTAATTTTGTTTTTGGGTGGAAATATAATGGACAAAAAGACAGATGCTGTTAGAGTTTACTTTTTCATTAAAATAAGAATCTTGAAAGTTAATAATAATAATACAAATAATAAAAATCCTCCTCAGCTCATATTCTTGTACTTAATGGTTTTCATTTTTTTTTAAATATATTTGCATGTTATAGAACAGTCATGTATTATATTCAACTCAAAGTACCAGATAATATTCATATTTTTGTTATTTAATGTCCTCCCACAGTTGTTTCTTACTGTTATTGTGCCACAGTCATTAGTCATAACGCAGTACTTAGTGACATAAAGAAAAAAAAATGCTGTCATAGTCTCATAAGAAAAATATTAAACAGTAAACAGACCACAGTTGCTGGCTGTTTAGTATGCGTGAAAAAGCTCCATCCAGCACAGCAAAGTCACAGCTATGTTCAGAGGTCAACTAAAGGGGAAAAATGAAATACAGCAGAAGTATGCATGTTCCTTCTGGAAAACAAGCCTGCCACGGTCTAGCGCATACCCTACCTGGTCTAATTCAAGGTGAAGGGTTCTTTAAAGCTCCAGAAACATGATGCTTTCAGAGCTGACTGCTGAGGCCCTCTGGGTAATAGCCTCAGTCCAAAGCATTTCAGTGGGAGCTGACTCTAAATGTCGCATCAATAGTCAGAAACATCATTTTTCTTTGGGAATGATATGACTGAAATGCCACCGACACACATGAAGCCGATGCAGGGGCTTTGAATGCATTGGGTGAATGACAGAACTTAAATGCTATTCTGCTAATGTCCCTACAAAGCATGTTCTTGTGATTGCATATCCTTAAATGGTCATGTAAAGGACAGAAATTGAGATGCAACTTCATGATGTTTTGTGAGTAATGGTGCTGTACTTTTTGGTACAGTGCCCAGCATTGTTTAGAGCATTTATTCCTTAAGGGGTGGAATACATAACGGTGACAATCCAAGTGTGTGTATATACTGTATAATAGTGTGATATTATTAAATTACATAAAAACAAGTTAAATTTCCCATAGTATATGTTAATGTTATATAATATAAATACAGTGCCTTGCGAAAGTATTCAAACCCCTTCATTTTTTTCTCGTTTTATGTTGCAGCCTTATGTTAAATTACTTAAATTTAAAAAACTTAAATTATTCCATTGCATAAGTATTCATACCCTTATCTGGGACAGTTGAAATTTAGCTCAGGAGCATTCATTTTGCTTGTAAATGTTACCACACTTTGAGTGAAGTTAACCTGTGGCAAATTCAATTGATTGGGTATGATTTGGAAAGGCACATATGTCTAAATAAAAGGTCTAACAGCTGAAAATGCATATTAGAGCAAAGACCAATATTGACTGATTGATTGATTGATTGATTGATTGATTTTTTTTTTTGCTTTGTTCTGCTTAGTTTATGTTGCTGTATTGTATTGTTCTTTACTTTGTTCTGTTTCGTATTTTGCTTTGTAGCACGTTTTTGTTCACACACACATATAGGAGCATAATGTGTGACAAGTAAGAGTGGCAACAGCTGATGTAACCAACTACTAGGGCTTTATCACAGTGTGGGCAGCGAATGAATAGCAGTGGAGATCTGAAAGGTTGTCTATGCTAACCAACGGTAATGTGTCAAGACCACATCTGTCTGGCTGACCTCATTCAGCAGTGGAGCTTCACACGCTCGTCCAGACACTACGGTAGAGGGTAGATGATGACAGTATCTGGAGAGGGTGGGCGGCAGAGTGTTTCAGGGTCATTTAGGCTGTAGAGGCTGACTGATATTATATTTTCACTGACTGAAAGAGGTTATCTCACAACCGAACAGAAATCAAACCAGTCGCTCATTGGCCAAGTTTATTTTCCTCAGGGTATCCATGCGGCGCTGCGCTAATTAAGGCAAACATCAGCAGAACGCCCAGCAGAATTTAGTCATTCAAGGGCACAGAATTCTTATTCGCAGGTTACGTTTTCCTTATGTTGAATCTCACTATGAAAATAACATGTCATGAGTAGTTAGACAAACCGAGAGGACGAATGAACGCTGAGCATGTTGGTAGGGCAGGATTAAGCATCTTATGATGGATTATTGACTTGAAAAATACATCTTGAGTTCAAGACCTAGAAAAATGAATCACACAAACTGGGTCAGATTAAATTATCTCAGCATTTTTGATGAAGCCGTTGTGTTGATATAATTATTATTCCGTATAGAGGCTTGTTGTCTGAGCACACTTATATAAGTGATCAATCATAACAATGATGTGCCTCATGCAGTGATTTTCTAACTGCATGAAACCTCTTGAACTCATTTGACAGTGATTTCGGAATGAAGTTTGAATAGACAATAGGTTTTGATTCAGATGCATTAGTATAAATCACTGTGGCTAAAACACACATCCCATTCAGGCATACATATTTAGATGAGTCTGTTGTGTCTGTGCAACAAAAACCTCATTTCAGTTTGGAAAGTACTTTTGAAAGGCATTAATGGACTAAATGGATTGGTGTTTATTCAGGGGCATATCACACCTTTTTTAGCAAATGTCTGTGCCAGTCCTGCATCACTTGGTGTACATTACAAGACTTAATAATAATTTATATAAGCTACTACTACTACTACTACTAGTTTTCTAAAAAAGCCATGAAAAAAGAGTCAGACTTCAAATGTCTCAATATGTGATAAATGCAATAATAACAACAACAACAATCATCATCATCATCATCATCATCATCTCAGGTTCTGTTTGACCCTATAAATTATCCTGTAGATAGGGTTGCCAGGACTGCAGTTTTCCTTCATTAATATTATTTGTAGCAAACCAAAGTCACAGCTCTCATATAATGTCCATTTTATCGCAAAATTCAAGCAATAAATGATAATTGCTGTTTTGTCGCTCTTTAATGAGGCATGGTTGCTTGTAGTGCCTCAGCAATTACAGTTAGTTATATTAATAAAAGTTGTAGCGCGGAATAAACTTGAATGAACATCATGATAAAGTAAAACTTACCAAAATGTATCATGTCTCATGTCTCATTTAATCATTCAATCAGTGTTCAACTGCATAAAGGTGATGGGATAAATATGTCACTAAGCAATTACCTCAGTAAAGTTATCCGGTGTTCACAGCTGGTTAGTTTGCTATAAAACATTACTATTATTAGTATTATTATCATTGTTATTATTATTATTATTATTAGTAGTAGTAGTATTATTATCAATCAATCTAAAAAAAAAAGTGCTATATAGCACTAAAAGTGGTTCTTGGCTAGTAATCATAGAAGAACCACTTTTGGTGCTATATAGCACCATATCTTTAAAGGTGCTATACAGCACCTTTGTCAAATGGTGCTATGTAGAACCATAAGAGGTGCCATATTGGACTGTATTTCTTCAACAAAAATGGTGCTAAACAGCACCAACAGTGGTTCTTTGGCTTGTAAAGAACCTTTAAAGGGGCTTAACAGGTTCTTTGTACGGCAGTGGTGCTATATAGCACCTTAATCGCCCCAAAGAACCACTGAAGAACCATACAGGAGCTTAACATGTTCTGTATATGGTAGCGGTGCCAAAGAACCGCTGAAGAACCACTGAAGCACCAAGATTTGGTGCTATACAGTACCAGAAGTGGTTCCCCTATGATTACGAGCTAAAGAACCACTTTTAGTGCTATATAGCACCATTTTTTTAGAATGTGGTTATTGTTGTTGTTTATAATAATCTACATTTTGAATATTAGTTCATAGTATTCATCCACCTCTAACGGCACATGAGGTTTCATTCATTTGTTCGTTCATTCATTCATTCATTCATTGTCATTCAATTCATTCATTCATTCATTCATTCATTCAATTTGTTATATCTAAAATGAGTTATATAATTGTAATAGTAATAAGACATGCTGTATTCAGTTTTAAACTTCTTTGGATATTGCTGTCTCTTCTGATGATGCAATGCCGTGTTTACATGGCTGTAAATATCAGTGATTTGGTAACCGTTGTTTAGGAAAGATTAGTGCGCTGGAAGAGGAAGCGCTTGGGCTTTAAATCAGCGTGGGCTGTGGAGTGTTGAATTACTGTCTCAAGAGCTGATAAGATCTTATTTGTGTATTTGTGTGTGCGATGAAGTTTGACCTCTATGTTTAATGGCTGAGCGAATGCATGACTCTATAACAGTTTAGTTTTCAATGCTAACACTATATCTATATCATCATGACCATGGTCAGGATGCAGTAATAGACTTCATTACATTAACATAATTTGTAATCCCATGCTTTTCCCCAAAAGAAACATTTATACTGCATATTTTGTGTGCAAAAAAGTCTGACCTTCATATAACGTGTCAGAGCTGCTTTATTTCACAGTTTCATGTTTTATGTATCAGGTTTATTTAACAATGATGGATTTGCAGAGCACATGGTTACAGCATTTATTGTTTAGTTGAAAATAATGAAAGTTAGTCCTTTATGGAATTGTATAATCTGAACAAAACAAAATTATCTGGAGGACAGAATAAGATGTGACAGCTGCAGCGAACAGGCAAACTTCCTTTCTAAATATGATTTTTGCTAAGGTTTGTTTGCAGCTCATGATGTCAAAATTGTGAATATGGTGTTCATGGCAGTTTTAGGTTTGTTTCTAGTCTAAATAGGCCTCTGTCTTTATTTTGCTATTCAGAATAGTGAGCTGAGGGAACAAGTTAGACATCAATGACAAAAAATGAGGGCACATGAAATGTGCAGTAAACAGGATGTTGAATATCACTCCAAAACAACCATATTTCAGGCAGGCCGAGTCCATTTGTATTAGCAAGTTGCATTTATAAGTTTGTCTTCAAAAAGTGCTTTGGAATTTTTGCAAGGCCATGGGGAAGGAATTTGCAAAATCTTACATATTAAAAAGCTTGAATTATGGAAATATTTGCCAAGTTAACACATGTGGGAATATATGTGTAGGGCCTGAGGCGGTAGGTTTGGCAATCAATGAATGCAGCTGCTAATGAAACCTACACTACATAACGCTATACAGTCACATGAACATTCTGCAGGGAAGGCCATTATGCACAAGCATAACAATAAAATAATGGATTTGTTTTAGAATGTTAATTAAAACTGCCTCATATTTTGGAACTTTCTAAGGAAAGCCTTAATAATGGCTTAATAATTTAAACTTGGGGCATTTAGTAGAAACTCTTATTAAGAGAGTCTTATTTAAAGAGTAGGTAGTGGTTTTAATTGGCAAATCAGTCTAGGAGATATGCAAGAAAAAGATTAAATCAGAAATTGGTCAGAATTATTATTATTATTATTATTAGTGTTATTGTTATTGTTTTGTTGTTGTTGTTGTTGTTATTCAGTAACTGGTAAAATTTTGCAAGGTATATACATGAATATTTATTTGTAGATAGTTGCAAAAGGAGGAGTTTCACTAAAATAAAATAAAAACCACATACATTATTATTATTGTTATTATTATTATTATTATTATTATTATTATTATTCAGTAACTGGTAAAATTTTGCAAGGTATATACTTTAATACTTATTTGTAGCTTGTAGATAGTTGCAAAAGGAGGAGTTTCACTAAAATAAAATAAAATAAAATAAAAACATTATTATTAGTAGTAGTAGTAGTAGTAGCAGTAGTAGTAGATAATAAATAACAAATATAACAGTTGATACTTTTTGAGTATCATTTGTGTGTGTGTGTGTGTGTGTGTGTGTGTGTGTGTGTATGTTATCGGTGTTAATATATATTTATATTTATTTATTTAGTATTTATTATTATTATTATTATTATTATTATTATTAATTATAATAATAATAATAATAATAATAATAATAATAATAATAATAATAAAACTAGGGGGATGCCCCTAAACTCTGCCATATGATCTAACTATTCCCAAACCCAGACACTTACAGAATCTTACAGTCACTGAGGGGGAAAAAAAGCAACAGGAATATTTCCAAATGCACATGGAAAGCTATCTTCAAAAGGCAGCGTATATCTTTAAATATTTTTTTCTTATTACATCAAAGAAAGTAGCCTAGAGGGACAGCTGCATGCAGGGCTGCTGAATAGAAGCCTGTCTCACAGAGTACGGCGCTGCTTTTCCTGTCTCCTTGAAACCGCTCTTTTGAAGAGCTGCCCAGTTCTGTGGGAGCCCTGCGCAAAGGTCACGGCCAATTATGTGTTTCTGTATGTGTTGTTGTTTGTGTGTTTTCTCTTCCTGCAGCACTTTGTGTATTAAAGAGCTCTTTAAGAATGCCCTCTGTAATTCACATTGGGTCATCAAACCAAACTGCCACTTTTCCTTGTTTGACCCAGCCTTACATTTCCATGGCTGTGTGGAATTTGACATCTCTGAATTAATGGAGTTTAATTCAGAAAACTGCCAATACTGCAATATTTGACAAATAATTCAATGGCTGACAGTTTTATATAGGCTGTAGCTGGTATGTTAATTCCTAGAATCAAAGCAAAATATTTCTCTTAGATATATATTAATTGGCTAGACAGCAAAGATGATGGATTTTGCCTATAAACATGCAACATGCAATTATCTTTTCAAATTTGATTTTTTTTTTTTTTTTAATATATAACATTGATAGATTTGTTAGTAATATAGTGATAGAATAGTAACAAGATTTCTCTCGAGAAAAAGAAAAAAAAAACTTTTTAATCAGGCAATCTCTTGGTGCTTTTAGCATAATTTTACTAATCAGGATCCCAACAGGAAGCAAAGATGCTTCAATTTAAAAAGTGTTTAGGTTTTACCTCCTACTACCATTTAAAATCACAGTGTTTATGTGCACCTGCTTCTGTGTTCATTTATTCAGCATCCTGCAGTGTGACCTTTAACAATCACAAAGTGTACAGATTTTCAGCATTAATAAGCAAAAAGTAGGTTAGAGCTGTGTTTATGTGTGTGGACATTAGCATATGAGCGTATAAGTGTTGGCAACAACATGTCAGAATAGCTTAGTGTGACAGAGGTGTCCTGCAGTGCAGTACTTGCAATATCTGCAATAATCCAATTATAACTGCTTTAAGCCACAGTTTTATTATTATTATTATTATTATTATTATTATTAATGTTTTATTATTATGCATGCAATTTTATGTACTAACATATAAGAAAATATAATAATTTACAGACTTGAATGCTTATACTTGTGAACATTTATTTATCAGTTATATAGGTATATACCTAATATTTTGGTATATTTATATTATATATTTATATTTATTTACATTTATAAATCATAAACATTTAAACTCATTTTGCACATATTTTTGTCTAATCCTATGCTCTACCATTAGCATTGATTGATTGATTGACATTCTCATTTTAGACCATCTGATTGGACAAAAATCTGTGTAGCGCAAAATGATTCTTCAGTGAGATCACACTATACATTTACGATTACAATTTTAAACTACTTTTTAAATGTTTAGGATTGCATTTGCATATAAATGGAGTATTTAATTTTTTTATGAACCATTTGTAAATAGTCCCATTACTTATTAAATACATTTTCATGGTTAACTACACCTTGAGCTCATGCTATCGATTACCACAAATTAAACAAATGAAAAATGTTCTTCTATAAAGGAGCTGTGAAATCAGACAGGTTAACTGATATTGACTCATTTCATCTCATTTAATAAAAGACTTTGAGGACTTTATAGACCACTAAAACAAGTTTCAAGGATATTCAGGGCATCGTCTCCCTCTGAGACTTAACACCGAACAAACAATTAACAGCTCATCCTGCATCAATCTGTGATTAAAACGTCTCCATTTTCTTAGTGAGGAAACCTTCACAGTGTGAATATATGAATCCACTGCATTTCATTTGAAAACTCAAGCCATATTAAATGGACAAGTGAACATGTGCAGTCAAATGAGGCCTACTGTAACGGGGCGAATGAGACGTGAGGCAAGCGGATCCAAGTGCGAACTTTTATTTATAAACATAGTCAAATCACAGGCAGGGTCAAACAACAGCAAACGGATATGGCACGGGCAAGACAGAGTAATCCTAGGGCTATCGTGGGTCGACGATCGGCGAACAATATCCAACAGGGCAAGGCAGAGAGATAATCCAGGTATACGAGCAGTAGTCCAAGAGAGGTGCAAACAGAGTCCAAACGGCAAGGCAAAGGGTTAATCCAGGAAACACGGGTAAGACTGAAACACTAGAAAACACACAAGGCAAGGCAAGGCAAGACTATAACAACTAAGTGGGCTCCGTAGAGTAACTATCGCTTGGAGAGTGATAAATGCTATACAATACTCAGCGATGACAGAGAGGAAGTCCAAGGCTTATAAAGCGTGTCTGATGGGATTCAGCTGTGTAATCAGTGCAATGTGTGATTGGTGACAGCTGTGATCAGTGCAATGGATGATGGGAAATGTAGTCCAGTGTGACGTGCAACAGTCTGTGTGGTGTGAGAGTCAATATAGTAGAAGAGCGACCTCTGGTGGCAATTGGACGGAAGGGCATGGACCGGATTCATGACACCTACAGTAACTACGAGGATTGTGATAGATACACAAGCCTCGAAAAGAGTGGAAACGGCTAACTGCTGTTATTTGAATACATCTGCAAAAGCATCTGTTTTGGCCCAGAAATTTTTTTTTTTAAAAATCCTCTTTTTACACACACACAAACACACACACACGTGACATGATTAGACATGATGGTCTAAACAGCTGTTAAAAACAACAAAGTAACCCACAAGTAATAAAAACAACTGTTTATCAATTAACATCATGTGAAGTAAAAAGCTGCACGTTTGTACGAAACAAATTAAGATCATATGAATTCGAACCGTTGCTCCAGGACAAAATTCAAGTTCTTTTTAAATACTGCTTTCTGCTTTCAATACTGCTTTTTTTTTTTTTTTTACTGCAAAAGACATTCAATGATGGACTGAAGGTGTGTGGAGTTCTTGTGGATTATTGTGATGCTTTTATCAGCTTTTTGGACTCTCATTCTGACGGCACCCATTCACTGCAGAGGATCCATTGGTGAGCAAGTAATGTAATGCTAAATCTCTCCAAATCTGTTTCAATGGAGAAACAAACTCATCTACATCTCAGATTTTTTTGGGGTGAATTATTGTTTTAAGTGAAAATCTCATCTACTAGTTTGGTTTAACTATTTATTTAAATGGACCAGGGAATATCTGCAGTCAAATGAGGCCTACAGTAACTAGGGGAATTGTAATGGATATGCAGGCCTTGGAAAGAATAGAAATGGCTAACTGCTGTTATTTAAATGTGTTATGTACTTGAAGCATCTGTTTTGGCTCAGACAAAAAAATCCCTGTTTCTATGGATTGTCACTGTGTTGATATAATTCAGATCAGTGTTCAATACTGAGAAGCAAACCACAGGCCCACTGTTAAGATAAAATGCCTGATAATGGGATGTGATTAATGCACTCTCTGTTTTGGATTGTCATAGCAACATGAACTAATGGGCATAATTTTACCCGAGATGAATGAGTGCTGGAGACAGCTGATATCCAGGGTAAAAAGCTCGGGGTTTGTGTTTCTACTGGTCTCTGAGTTTTATTTTTATGTTTTTTTACTCTGTTTCTCAAGCCAATTTGTTGCGCCCCAAAGGGGTCTCCATCTTTGATGACACCCGACTGGGCCTCCATTGTGCCGAATTAAATCCATTGTGAATTTTTAATTGAAAAGCTCAGAACAGTCGCTTTCATTCAGTTTGTAATTCAGCGCATACTGTGAGTGACAGACAAGTATGACATCCGCCCTGCGGGTCACGTCTCAAGTCCCAAGGCAGCATATGATTACTGTGATTGCTTGATTCTAGAGCTCTCCACTGGATGACATTGATTGAAGCACAAAGGGGTTTGAGTCACATGATGATGCACAACAATGCATTGCAGCAAAGTAGTTGCAACTAATATGCAGCCGTTTTGAATAGACGGACAAAAACAAAACAAGCAAGCAAAATAACGGAGCAGCTAGTCGGAGTTCTTCAAAAAAAGGTTCTGTGAGGTATTTTTTTTTTTTTTTTTTTAATTTTTTCCCCATTCCTTCCAGGAAAAGGAAGTTCAGATCGATTTACCACACTTTTACCTCACAGGGCCCATGGGCACTCTGGTAGAAAGCAGACATGGACGTGGTAATCCATCTCCATTGCGTCAGAGCTCTCCGGGCCAGGAATTCTGTCAGTCACAGAGGCACGAAACGGTAGAAAGACTCCGGAAATTCATTACTGCCTCTCACTAGTGTCAGAGTAGAGTGGAGGAGAGTCACTCTCTCCTTCTACTTCAGGTAGTTTTATCCACCAGTCAGTCTTTAAACGTAAGTTACAGATGGAGAGGTTTCAGGAGACTGTTCAGGCTACTGTTCTGAAGGGTATTTGGGTTTGTATCTGAGTATTGCCATGAGGTAATCTTTCACTAATTCCCAGTGGAAACTCCTATATACTGTATATGATGTGGCTTTAGCTTAAAGGAACACTCCACTTTTTTTTTTTTTGGAAATAGGCTCATTTTACAACTCCCCTAGAGTTAAACAGTTGAATTTTACCGTTTTTGAATACATTCAGCCGATCTCCGGGTCTGGTGGTAGCACTTTTAGCTTAGCTTAACATAGATCATTGAATCGGATTAGACCATTAGCATCTCGCTCAAAAATGACCAAAGAGTTTCGATAATTTTCCTATTTAAAGCTTGACTCTTCTGTAGTTACATCGTGTACTAAGACCGGCGGAAAATGAAAAGTTGCGATTTTCTAAGCCGATATGGCTAGGAACTATACTCTCATTCCAGCGTAATAATCAAGGAACTTTGCTGCAGTACCATGGGAGCAGCAGGCGCAATGATATTACGCAGCGCCTGAAAATAGTCCCCAGCTATATCATAGCTAGTTACCTCGCTGGGGACTACTTTCAGGCGCTGCGTAATATCATTGTGCCTGCTACACCCATGATACGGCAGCAAAGTTCCTTGATTATTACTCTTTGGTAACTCTTTGGTAATTTTTGATGACCAAATGCTAACGGTCTAATCCGATTCAATGATCTATGGTAAGCTAAGCTAAAAATGCTACCGCCAGACCCGGAGATTGGCTGAATGGATTCAAAAACGGTAAAACTCAACTGTTTAACTCTAGGGGAGTTGTAAAATGAGGCTATTTCCAAAAAAGTGGAGTGTTCCTTTAATTCAGTGACTGAAGAATCAGCTGCGTTATATGTGTTATTTCTTGATGTTTAAATACTTTCTTCTTAGTTTAATGTGCAGAGTCAGCTGTGAGTCTGTTATTTGTAGGTCTCCCTAAAAATGTTCTGTTTAACATTGAGTTTTACCGCTGATCTGCTTGTTTGTCAGATTCATGGCAAATATATAAGTTATAAAACATTATTCAGTTTTAATTGCTAATATACTAATAGACTCTACCAGTTTGGGGTCCGTATTTATTTGATCAAATTTACAAGTAATATTATGAAATATTATCACAGTTTAAAATAACTGTTTTCTTGAATATATTTTAAATTGTAATTTATATCTGTGATGCAAAGCAGAATTTTCAGCATCATTCAGTCTTCAGTGTCACATCATCCTTCAGAATTATATTATTCTGATTTATTTGCAGCTCAAAAAATGTTTATATTATTATCAAGGTTGAAAACATTGCACTGACTTTTTTTTTAATCAAGGTTATTTGATAGTTCAAAACAGCAGCAATTTAAATAAAAATATCATGTAACATGATACATGTCTTTATTGCCTCTTTTGATAAATTAATGCATTCTTTTTTTTTTTATAATAAGTAAATAAATAACCTGCCTCCAAATTCTAAATAGAAGTATAAATTGTGGCTTTTATACACTGTTTATAAAAGCAGATATTGAAACCTGTTAGTTAAATAAAGCTGCTTTTGTTCAGGTTTGAGCTTACAGACCTGTTACTATGACAGCAACTCCGAGATGAGCTTTGAAGAACAAAACAATCCAGAGTCATGTCAAATCATCAACAATTAAACACCAATAACACAGTAATAAAGTACAAAGATCAGCATGCTGTTTGATGAAGCCAGTGGTACAGAAAAACAAACATTTAACTGGATGTCAAATCAGATTGATACATCAGAGATAACTTTCTATGAATCTGATGATAAGAGCAGTCTTTAAACAAACCTCATGAGAGTATTTGTCTGATTTATACCTTTTTTACATGGCTGTGTTGTGATGAAATGCAAATCCTTTGGCTCGCCCAAGGCAACTACAATCAAGTTACTAGTCCATGGATACAGTGGATTCAGTCTTTGTTCCTTTCGTAATACCAAATAAATGAATAGAAAACATGAGTATCATTACATTACATTCTTCAAAATGTTATTACATACAGTGGCATGGCTTTTCATACTATTTCTTTTTCCAAATTCACATACTAAAAACATTTAATGGCCTATAACCAGTCTCTCGTAGATCGTTATGTTGTAAAGCCAATGGCCTTAGCAGCAGAAATTACATAATAAATAGGCCTATTGTCAACCAGAGGGGCAGCTTTATGATGACATAGCATAGCCACACAATAACAGCTATAAATCTATTAAAGAGTTTATCAGATGCATCTCAGCAAAACAAAGATTTTGCCACAGCTTTGTTTAAGCAGGACAGATTTGTTTCTGTGATGTTGTTGTTTAAATTCTGTTGAATGGCATCCTAATATACACAAAGATTAATCTCTATTTTATGTCTATCTCAAGACCTGCTGAGATGCACTCATTTCATGAAGGACAGATACTTTAGAACAAACCTTATCTGTAATATGGGAATTGGTTTTATTGTGATTGAGAGGAAAAGACGGAACTGAATACAGTATGTAAGAATTGTTTGTACTTGTCTGTTTTTTTTTTTCTCAGAGGACTCTAGTTTGATTTTGGAAAACATGCAGTATTTGTATTGTTGCAGTGTCTACTAGGATATTTAATGCAGTTTCAAGAGGTTACATATTTCTGCCACCTTACATCATCTCCACACACACTTACTTATAATGAGTTGATTCTACATTACCATGTAACCGTAACATGGAAAAGCCACATTTTGCTGTTACCATGGTTTTGATATCAGTGTATCTAGTAAGCTGTGATACAGTGATACATAAAGGAGCCCAGAGTGAGTATCTCTGTGTGTTTTTTACAGAACCTAAGTAAGAAATATAGGTAACACTTTAGTAGAATGATCAATCGTCACTATTAACTACTTGCTTATTAGCATGCCAATTATAAACATATTAGCTGTTTATTAGTACTTATAAAGCACATAGTAATGCCTTATTCTGCATGACCATATTTTAGATCCCTAATCCTACCCAATACCTAAACTTAACAACTACCTTACTAATGAGTCGCAAATTAGGAGTTTATTGCGTCAGAAGTTGTAGTTAATGGTTTGTTATTAGCAAGAATTGGACCTTCAAATAAAGTGTGACTGATTTTTTTTTAAATCATTGAATTAATGTTTTATATCAGTGCTCTCTAAGACCCCAAGTGATATAACATTTATTATGCAGTACAGCTGAACCTTGAAATTTTGTTTATAATCAATTCACATAAGTTTAGAAAAAGTAATGAAGTATGAACTAGATACTTCAATGTTAGGTACATTTTCCAAGGTATTAAATGAACCTTGGAATTTCAAAGACCACAAACAGAACACAAGGGTTGAGTGTGGATTTGTATACGGAGCCCAAGAGTGACTTAAAAATACTTTACAAACTACTGTCCTTACTCTAGGCCACTGTCAACAGCATGATGTTGTTTATGGCTATCCATTCAATACAGTGACAGTGCATTTTTCAAAGTCATTGGCTTTGAACGTTCAAGTGGAGAGTGCATTTACATGTCATCACACTGGCACACTGTGTTTGCTTGTTTGCAGTTCCCCTGAGAGATGGAGTGGCTGATCTTCTCCCTGCTGGTGTTGGCTGTGTCTGTGTCGGGACAGCTGTGCCCCAAGCGTTGCATGTGCCAGAACCTATCGCCATCTCTAGCCATCCTCTGTGCCAAGACCGGCCTGCTTTTTGTGCCAACAGTCATTGACCGGCGTACAGTAGAGCTGCGTCTCACCGAGAACTTCATCACGGTGGTAAGGAGGAGGGACTTTGCAAACATGACCAGTCTCCTGCACCTGACACTGTCCCGCAATACCATCAGCCAGATTATGCCTTACACTTTTGCTGATCTTAAGCGGCTGCGTGCACTGCACCTAGACAGCAACCGCTTGAGCGTCATCGCAGACGACCACTTCCGAGGACTAACCAACCTTCGGCACCTTATCCTTGCCAACAATCAACTGCACAACATCTCCCCACATGCGTTTGACGACTTTTTGGGGACTCTTGAGGACCTGGATCTCTCATACAATAACTTGGTGGACATCCTGTGGGAGACTATAGGACGCCTCACCAATGTGAACACTCTCAACATGGACCATAACCTCATAGAGCACGTCCCTCTAGGAGTCTTTTCGAACCTACACAAACTAGCCCGTTTGGACATGACATCCAACAAACTAAAGAAAATACCCCCTGATCCCTTGTTCCTTAGGATACCAGTTTATGCCAAGTCAAAAGGGTCACCCCTTTCCTCCCTTGTCCTAAGTTTTGGAGGGAACCCACTACATTGTAACTGTGAGCTACTCTGGCTAAGGAGGCTTACGAGGGAGGATGACCTGGAAACTTGCGCGTCACCTCCCGACCTTATGGCAAAGTACTTTTGGACCATCCCAGAGGAAGAGTTCATATGTGATCCCCCTGTGATAACAAGGAAATCTCCCAAAACCTTCGCCATGGAGGGCCAGCCCACTAGTCTGAAATGCAAAGCCAATGGGGACCCAGACCCAGATGTTCACTGGATCTCCCCAGAAGGCCGTCTAATTGCCAACACCTCCCGTACTTTAAGCTTTAGCAACGGGAGCTTAGAGATCAACATCACTTCATTGAAGGATACAGGAGTCTTCACCTGCATTGCGTCTAATGCCGCGGGGGAGTCTACAGGCACGGTGGAGTTGGTGGTCAACCCGCTGCCGCACTTAGCTAACAGCACAAACCGAATCCGAGAACCTGATCCAGGACCATCTGATATTCTAACCTCGGCAAAGTCAACTTCATCCGTAAGCAATGAGACCAGGTCTCATGAGAGGAAGGTGGTACTTGCTGAGCTTACGGCAAATTCTGCACTCATCAGGTGGCCTTCGCAACAACATTTCCCTGGAATCAGGATGTATCAGATTCAGTACAACAGCTCGGCAGATGACACTTTGGTCTACAGGTAAGAAGCCTCATTGTTTTGTGAACTGAAAATCTAATTACATTTATAGTAGTGCAACTGGTTGTGCTAGCGTAGCAAGGTTTTTGTGGTGCAATTGCATGTCCAATAACATATCCAGCCTCCTATACAAGTTTGTTATAATGATACGTTGTGCATGTTGTTAAGTACCAATCTCTATTGATTTTACTGCTGGGACTCGCTCTAAATATTGCTTCTGTTTGCTGCTGATTATTTACTCTTTTATTTAATTCAACAATCAATGGCCTTCATCTCTATGGACCTGCCTTGTGCTTCAGGTTTCAGAATGACAAAAAAAAAAATTACAGGAGGAACTTCCGCTGTATTCCACCGCAGGATGCCTTTGTCATGATAAAAGAGAAAATCTTTGCTTCATCTGTCAGAAGTTGCACTGTTTGTGGACGATGTATTCCCAGAGCACTTTCTAAAGCTGTGGGATATCCAAAATTCAAAGTGTTTGTGCACAATGTTCTTTTAAGCCTCAGAAATCCCATTCATGAAAGAAGACAGAAATATCAGAGAGGATGACTCTATGGTCACACTAACAGATGATTCTTTTTGACATGAACGAGCAAAAACAAAACCTGTGCTGGGAGAGGTGGGCACAAACCAGGCTAATTTGTCTTTGCTAATGGTTAGAATCCACACGTGATATCTACTCATTCACAGATGTTTGGTATGTTTAATTAGTCTGGGTGCTCGGGACGACTGTGAATTAGTATCCGTCTCACAACTTTGGGAAAAATACAGTGAAATATATGGGCATAAAAGCTAACACATTTTCTGTGGTAAAATAAAATAAAATAAAATAAAATAAAATAAAATAAAATAAAATAAAATACTTTGGGCTGTATAAATCATTGATACTTTGATAATAAAATATTAAATTAATTAACAATAAAATAGTAACTATGCTTTGGAATGACATTCTTAACATTACTAGCTCTCTCTAGATTATAAAAATGTCTCAACATTATTAAAGGGACAGTTCACTCACAAGTGAAAATTATTTAAAAAAAAAAATAAAAATAGTTGTATGTTCAAGCTGCTCTTTTCCTTACAATGAAAATGTTGAAGAGGGGAATTGTCCTCATTCAAAGCTAACATAAAATGTCAAAAAAACTTAGAATTAGAATATATCTCACAAATCCAACCTGACTCAATGAAAAAGAAAAAAAAGGTGCCTGTGGAGAATTTTTCAGCACATAATTTCAGATTGTTTTTTGCACATTTCACAACACTTTAATAGTAAAAAGTCATTTGGCAAATATCGCTTAATGCACATTTAATATTTTATAATGATCGTTGTTGGACATAACATAGCAGTTAGAAAATAAAAAGTCTTGTGAGTGGAGGAAAAAGAAAAAAAAAAAAAAAAAGGTTAATGCTGTATTGCATTTGAAAATAACCTACACTAAATCCTACCCTAAACTTAGCCAATAGTGTTAGCAACAGCAAATGTTAGAGAGAAAAAAAAACAACAAAAAAACACACATTTGCTGAGGCAACCATGACATTTTAGAATGCTTCTACAGGTCTTTGAGCTCTTATATATTGACTCGTGTTTCACAGAACTCGTACCTGAGCGCTGTGCATCTCAAATGCAATGCTGTACCAGGTGAGCTACCATGCAAGTTCAAAAGTAAGTGTGAGTAAATGATAACAGAATTTTCATTTTCGGGTGAACTGTACCTTTGACAGTGAATTAGTGTAAAACTCTAAGAAACTGGGTCATTCCAAGGAGAAGTCCAGCCTGCCAAATCTCATGCGCATTAAAGCACAGCAATTGATTCTAAAACAGGCATCCAGTCACTTTTATTTAAGCTTTTTCTTTTCTCTTGTGACATTTTAACCAAATCTCTACAATGTTGTTCCTTCTGACTGAATAAGCGTGTCAATAGGTTATTTCTAGGGCATGCATATAAATTGTAATGTATTTCTCTGTTAAAGCCGATGTCATGTTAGGAGTAAATACATATACTCTACATAAACAGCAAACAATCTATAAAGGCATGGATCTAGAAAGACACTTGTGCTCTGTTATAATACTGGCCACACTTCCTTCTGACAGGATGCCACAGGAAGTCAATGTACCACTGACAGCTCAGAGTAACACCTCAAACAGCCTCGCCAAAAGAAGAGACGAATAGAGACAGACATACAGTATCAAAATAGGTTCCTGTTTCTTTTCACACTAGAGGACAGCTGGAGGGGACAAGAACTCTCTGAACCAGAACACATTTCTTTAGGCATTTTTATACCCTAAATGAAAGGCTGTCTATAAGACTTTACTGTAGGTATGCAAGAATGAATATGAATATGATGAATAGGCAACACAGAGCCTGATATCTGATTTCCTGTAAAACACTGTAAGGTAAAATGCACTTTAGTAATGTGTTAAATGCATTACCAGGGTTAAATGTGTTAAGTGTTTACCAAGGTTGTGCATCGTTCACTGAACTGAATTCATGCCTCTAGAATTTAAATTCAGTTACTGCAGCTGAATAATGATAGTAGAATGTAGAGAGTAGTAGAGAGTTAAAAAAAAAAAAAAAAACTTTGAATGTTGCAAAGTCAAGTTTTAAAAACCTTGGAGTTGAATGGATTGAGGGAGGGATGGACGGACATGCAGATGGATGGATGGAGGGAGGGATCGATGGATAGATGGATGGATGGACAAACAGATGGAAGGAAGGGTAGATGATGTATGGATGGACATACAGATGGATGGATGGATGGATGGATGGATTGATTGATGTATGGGTGGACACATGGATGGATTGGTGGGTGGATGGATATTTTGATTACATAGTTATGTGGAAGTGTGGATGGACAGACAGACAGACAGACAGATAGATGATGGATAGATGGAAGATGGATGGACAGATGGACATATAGATGATGGTTGGTTGAGTGGGTGGATCGAAGGAAGGAAAGAAGGAAGGAGGGAAGGAAGGAAGGATAGATGATGGATGGACGGATGGACAAATAAATGATGGATGGACAAGATGAATTAATGTATGGGTGGACACATAGATGATGGATGGATGGATATTTTGATTACATAGATAGGTGCAAGTATGGATGGACAGACAGACAGACAGATAAGATGATGGATAGATGGAAGATGGGTGGACAGATGGACATATAGATGATGGTTGGGTGGGTGGATGGATGGATGGATGGATGGAAGGAAGGAAGGAAGGAAGGAAGGAAGGAAGGAAGGAAGGAAGGAAGGATAGATGATGGATGGACGGATGGACAAATAAATGATGGATGACAAGATGGATTAATGTATGGGTGGACACATAGATGATGGATGGATGGATGGATAGATATTTTGATTACATAGATAGGTGTAAGTATAGATGGACAGACAGACAGATAAGATGATGGATAGATGGAAGATGGATGGACAGATGGACATATAGATGGTTGTTGGGTGGGTGGGTGGATGGATGGATGGATGGAATGAATGAAAGAAGGAAGGATAGATGATGGATGGACGAATGGACAGATAAATGATGGATGGACAAGATGAATGGACACAGATGATAGATGGGCAGACATACAGACAGAGAGATGGATGGATGGATGGACGGACGGATGAACACAGATGATGGATGGATGGATTTTTTGTTTACATAGATAGGTGGAAGAATGGATGGATGGACAGACGGACATATAGGTGATGGATGGGTAGATGGGTAGATGGATGAACAGATGGACATATAGATGATTGATGGGTGGACGGATGGATGGAAGAACGGACACAGATAGATGATGGATGAATGGATGGATGGGTGGGTGGATGGATGGACAGATAGATGATGATGGATGGATAATAGATATTTTTGATTAGATAGATATTCATTAGATATTCATCCAGGCCAGTAGGTGTCAGTAAAACATACAGGAATGTTTGAACAAGGTAGACACTACAAAATATGAACAAAAACATACTGAATTCACATTTAAGTAGGCTCTTGTCTAGGTAATCCAAGTCATATTCAATGCTATCTTTCAATAAAACGTAACATTTTGTGCTAGTACAGCCATAAACTAATGTGTACAGGAGATTAATTAAACCTGCTGGAAGGATAATGAAAATGTGCCGTAATTGTCATTGAAAAGCGTCTGCTAGAAAGGACTGATTAAGTGGCTTTGCTTATAGAGGTGTCTTTTGGGAAGAAAGCGTTCACATCTATCAGCGAGTGCAAATTAAGTTCAGTTGCAATTTTTCATGGTGGCAAAAGAATGCTCTGAGCAGCAGCATGTGCCTGCTGGCTTTGTCTTTAAAGCACATCTTGTGAGGGTGATACTTTTATTCTCTGAGTGTTTTATTCTGAGGAAGAAAAGAGCACAGCTGTGTTCCTTAAATAAAGATCCTTAAGAAAGCCTTGTGTACGGCTGCAGAAAATAAGCTTGGTATCACATGATAAAAGTGGTTAAAAGCAACTCCTCATAAATCAGAAGCTGAGCACTTCCAAAACATTATTATTATTTTTTTTTTTCTGTTTCCATTCCATCTTGTAAATTCTACTGAAAGCACTCTTCAGATAGGATTAATTTTTCAAACTTTGTATAGGATTAATTTACAATTATAATGAGATGCCAGCAGAACTATATCCACCAATTATTTTAAAAAGTTAAAACATCTAATGAAGGTGCACCAGGTAGTGAAATGCTAAATTTAGCTTTAGGTACACACTTGAGGAAGGTGAACATATATTAAAAGTGAAGGAAAACAGTTTGCCAGACATGTTCACTTCTGACTGGATTAAATGGGATTTTCTGCAAAACACTACCAAAGTCCTGAGGGAAAACATGTCCGGATAGGGCTAAATACAGTGTGACAGACGAATACAGTGAATGACGTGTTAAAATTCACAGGTGGTGCGGGTCACAGCTGCATAAATGTTATGGGTATGCTCATGTGCAATATTGGTTATTTCTACACCACTGGATGAATGGATGATGGATTTTCAGTAAATGTTTAGTGATCTGTTAAATTAGATAAAGAAGCAAAGTGATTTCAAATTACATCAACTACATGGGTGTTTTGAATGAAATAAGTCTCAAAATTGTGTGATTTTTTTAAATAAATAAATACAATTAAAACAATTAATACAGTTAATGAAAATAACTCTTCTAAAGAAAATTAGAAATGTCTAGGCAAATGACCGATAGAATAAATTTAAGTTTAAGCTAAATAATATATATATATATATATATATATATATATATATATATATATATATATATAATGAATATTAAAATTTAAAAATGACAAAACACTTAAAATTACTAAAACTTAAAGTAAAAGAAAAAATATAATATTATATATAAATAACATAAAAATAATACAGCCTGTAAATATTATAACTAAACAACTAAATCCAACTTGCTGCCTGTTGGGTGGGGGGTAAAAAAGCAGCTTGTTACTGGCAAGTCTGAAGCTACTTCTTCAAAAAAAGCTGAGTACTTTCATCTGACTCAAAATGAAATGAAGTAAGTAGCGTTACTACTTTTAATTAGTTACTACCCAACACAGGGACAGATGGGTGTTCTGCTAATACAAATGGCAGGAAGGTTTTACTCTTAGCAATCTGCTAATTGCTTTCTTAATGAATATTAAACCAGCGTCGAGAAATGCAGGGTTTTATTTTCACTGGGCCCGCAGTCAGATGCTTTTAAAGAAACACAGCAATTATCCACTTCACAGCCAGACAAAAGCAAAGTCCAGAGCTTCCCTGATACCTTAATTAGATCAGATCATGTGTGCTTTAAAAGCAGGCAATGTAAATTGTGCCTTTGGATGAAAAATGTGGATGTGCTTGTTATTCAAACAGTGGGACAGATGGTTGGTGCAACCTGCCCGTCTCATAACCCCTTGTGATCAATAGCTGCATGATTGTACCACCTAAAACCTCTTTTCAGTGGGGAAAAGGACACATTTCTTTGTAGAGCCACTTTTACTCCAGGTAATATGGATTTTATTGTATATTGTTCATGAACCCACCATTAACAGGAGTGTGTTTTCCCCAAAATGAGCTCAAATATTAGTAACACGGGGACTGAATTATTGAAATCAAAATGTCCCGTCTAAAACTAGCATATGCAGATATCTGACTGGACCCAGATGTCCTGGTTGTTCTAAAATCATTGAGCACACCTGCAGCAGCACTTGCACTGATCGCATGAGTAGCATGTTATATAACCTCCACTGTTTAAAGACCATGCACCTGGTATATGAATATTTACAGTTTTTCTCAGTCGCTTTGGTGCATTTCTCAGATCAGAAATGAAATTCTCAAAACTACTTGTTCAACCTCCACATCGTCTAGTCACTTGTGCACATCATAAAACAGTGTCTCACTCTTTTGAACAAGTTGCGATTGCTTTGGTACATTCATGCAACTGATTATGTCTGTGGTTTCTTACATTATCAGTTGCTATTGTCATGATGCTCAAAATATATTATATAGTTCTCTGTGCTATAGTCTTACCCCTCAAAACATCTAGTCATGAAATCCAAAATGGTTGATCTAGTTGTCATAAACTGTCAAGCATATTTTCTATACATTTCTATTAGACTTTTTGTAAATTTGCCATGAATTGTGGAGGTGAATCTTGACTTTCAATAATGAAGAGAACGTAGATCAACCAATGATAAACCAGTTGTCTGAAATCGCTCAAAGATACATCTCAATTGGAAAGCATATAGACAGAGGACAACACAAGAGTTACAAATTCTGACAATGGATGAACATCCAGGAAACAATCAGGGTAAACAGCCGAGAGGAAGAAGAGGAGTAAGGATGCATGGTGGAAGGGTACAGAGGCAAAACAGAGGAAAAGGCAGAAGAGGCCAAGGACATAGGCACATAAGGTCCACTGTATTGTGGACCATGTTGTCAATCATGGCTTACAATGGCTAAGGTGGGTTTCCTGTGTTTGCCTTTCTAATTTTGTATTTTCACCTTTGTGCCCATATTATTTTTCTTTTCTATATCACAATGACGTTGTACTGTGAATCTTATTCAGTATCTTTTAATCAATATCCCACAGACAGTGGTGTAAATTTATACTTTTGAAATGGATATATGGCATACATAAGAAGTGCAGCCTTCTGCCTTTTCAATACACTTACTGTCATCCAAACTGTTGCCATAGTTTACCTCAGGTAATACTAACAGAGTGCACTGTTATATTGACATCATGACTAAGCATCTTGTTTGTGAACAATGACACAAGGACTTTTCATTCTGATGGCACTGATATGTTCATTGACATAAGTACTTACTTTTGAGAGATGAACTACAGATTTTGAGTAAGTTTCAGGCTTTTGCTGGTAATCTATTGTGTGGTGCTGTTTGTATGAATTGTTTTGAGAAATGCACATACTTCTTTGCAAATATTAAGGATGATTCGAGAAATGCACCAAAGCAGCTGAGAAAAACTAAATTTACACTATGGTCTGTCTGAGTACTCGACTCTGATTGGTTGGCAGGTATGCATTAAAACTGTTTAATGCACAGGTAGTTTCAAGTCAGTTTAATCACTCTCTATACGCACACAACACTGTGATTTTGTTACAATAACAGATAGCGTTGTTATATTGACAGTATGGCTAAGCATTTTGACTATCTTGTTTTTGAACAATGACACAATGACTTTTCATTCTGATGGGACTGATATTTTCATTGACACAAATACTTATTTTTGAGAGATGAACTATGGATTTTGTAGGGGGTGGGAAATAAAAAATTGATTCACCTAACTATTGCGATTCTTTTTAAAATGGTATAAAAATTGATTGGTTTATCTCAGAATCAATTTATATTTAATTATTTTTACTTTTTCTATGAGGTGGTGGGGAGAAGTTACCACTTTTATTCCAAAAGAGGGCGAAATGTATATGTGTTCGACTTGAAACAGCACCGCGCAGACCGATCGGCGTAAGACACCAAAGTAACGCGAGAGCGGTTCGAAAGCATGCGGAGCCGTCTGCTCTCTCTAGCTCTCGCGGTGCTTTGATGACTACGTACAACGATCGTTCTGCATGCGCAGTGTCGCTGCATTAGATGACTTCGTATACGTTTCAGGCTGGAGCGAGAAAGCAAAACCATGACAGAGGTGGAGGATCAAACCTCTTCGAGAATTCATTCTGCACCTACACGTTTTAAATCTCAAGTGTGTGAACACTTTAGATTTTACACACTACCGAGAAAACATGACTAAAACGGTATGCAAAGTAACATAGCATTTTATTTCAGAAAGTATTTTTTCTACTCATTTTGTTGAACATTTGACTATTAAATTCATGTGCAAGTTCAGGGTTTTGCTTCCTGAAAGTGTCATGGTTCAAGGTACTTAAAAATACACTGTGTATGTGTATCCTCCTGAAATAAAAGTTCAGAAAGATGTGACGAATTGTTTTGTTAATATGACTCATCATATCTCTTTAATGGTATGATCAAGTATTTTCCATTGTCTAGTCTTTAATAAGCAAACAAAAATCACAATAAATTGTAATATCGAATCGCTACAGTTATATAATCGGAATACTCAATTATCGCAAAATATATTGAATCAGCACACAAGTATCGGGATAGTATTGAATCAGCAGATTAGCGTATCATCCCGTTTTGCAGGTAATCCATTGTGTGGTGCTGTTTGTACAAATAGTTTTGAGAAGTGCACATACTTCTTTGCCAGTATTACAGTAAGGATGATTCGAGAAATGCACCAAAGTGACTCAGAAAAAGTGTAGATTTTGAACAATGGATGCAAACAATGTATTTCTTTTCTTTCTTAGTGTGTTATACTGTATTCACAACCACAAATGCTTACAGTAAAAATATATATATATATATATATATATATGTAAATAGAAAAAAAAAATATATATATAGAGAGAGAGAGAGAGAGAGAGAGAGAGAGAGAGAGAGAAAATGGAATTAATTTACAAATGTATAAATATAATTTATTTTATCTATGAATTTAAATGATCAAAATGTAAACTAACACTGTGCCCTAACTACACATGACGCAACAAGATTCCAGCGAAAAGCAATTTGGCTGTCCACACCAGACGCGATGCAACAAAATCAATAAAATATCACATCAAATCAAAAGCATGGGTGGACGGGCTCTCTCTGGAAGCGCACTGCACTAGCAATGAAATGTGTAAGTTTATATTCTAATTCATGAATATCAACCCTTTTTAACATCATTATGTGCATACTGAGGTACTGATACCATCTTTGTTATGGAATAGCCTACACTTGTTGTTTCGCAGTGAGTTCACAGTTTTAATGTAGGCCTACATGTTTGCTTTAATTTATTTTCAAGATCTGAGGTAAACTATATCTGTTGTTGCCTCTCAGTATGGCTATAAGGCCACACAAAATGATATTCAAACTCACATTAGACATGTGAATAAAGCACATAATCATCTGAGAATTATCTACTGTCATATAGTTTGTATATTGTTGTTCAAGCCTCGACGTCATGGAAATAGAAACCATTTCTAAAATAGAATTTCTGTGTGTCCCTGTTGCAGCTAGTTAGGACAAAACCTTTGATTAACTTGGAAAATATACCTTTTATCGCGTGTTGCGTTGTCATGTCATGTGTAGTTAGGACACGGTGTAAATTGTATTTTTTTAAATATAATTTCTTATGATTATTTTATAATATATAATTTATTAATATTTTATATACCACTACTACAAAAAAATTATAGTAATAGTGATATATATTAGTTATTAATTAGTTATTACTATTATTTAGTTTATTATTTACTGATTTAAATGTAATACATTATATTTAAACATTTGTAAATAAATTCTGTATTTGTTTATAAAAACAAATAAAATATATCTCTGTGTGTGTGTGTGTGTACCTAGTGTTCTCTACATTATGGGAACCAAATGTCCCAACAAGGATATAATTCCAGTCCTTTTTCTTGTTCTTCTTTTCTTTTTTGTTGAGCCCCTATGAGGAAAACAGCTTATAAATCATACAGCATTAAGTTTTTTGAAAATCTAAAAATGCTTAAAGTTTGCTGGGGGTCCGGGGGGGTTTGGGTTTAGGTGTAGGGTAAGGGTATAGAAAATATTATAGAAATAGAAAAAAAAACAAAAAAACATTACACCTATGGAGAGTCCATGGAACATGGAAACCAATGTGTGTGTGTGTCACGAGTCTGGTCCATGCACTTCCGGTTAATCACCCACTCACAGCATGGACTCTTGCACTTCACTACAATCCCCATCATTCATTGCACTGACGATACACACAGCTGTTGTCACTGATTACACAACTGATCTCACTAATCACTCAGGCTTTATAAACCATGGACTTCCTCAGTCATATCGCCGAGTATTGTATAGCGCGTATCCTTGTGATAGCTACTCTACGGAGCCTACTTAATTATAGTCTTGCCTTGCCTCGTGTATTCTAGTGTTTTGATTCTTGCCCGTGTTTCCTGGATTAACCCTCTGCCTTGCCGTTCGGACTCTGTTTGTACCTCGTTTGGATCATTGCTCATGTACCTGGATTATCTCTCTGCCTTGCCCTGTTGGATATTGTTCACTGATCGTCGACCCACGCTTGCCCTAGGATTACTCTTTGTCTTGCCTCGTCTATGTCTGTTTGCTGTGCACCGACCTTGCCTGTGTTTTGACCAAGTCTGTTTAAATAAAGCTTGTACATGGATCCGCACGTCTCATGTCTTGTTCGCCCCGTAACAGTGTGTTTTTAGATTTGAACCAGACCATCAAATTACACAATTTATTTTTGAACTCTCTCTCTCTCTCTGCACTGGAATAGTGTTGCATGCTAAAACCATACCATGTCCAGCTCAGATCTATTAGGAAATATTGACTGCCAGCAAAGACTACCAGAGAGGCTTAACACAGCTTCTCCGGTTTATGCACAAGGATGAAGTTCCTTCTATTTTTTTGTTCACTCATTCAGTTAATTGACAGTCAATGCTAACTGCAGAGCTGCATCATGTGTTGCGCTCTGAATGCGGCATAGGATGTTTCCACTGGGCTTCTTAACTATCTTAACCAGATTGTACATGCAAACAAACACAGCCCACATGCTGATAATGACTGATGACGGCTGTGTTGGAGGAGTACATTCAGGAGGAACATATACATTGCAGTCATGTTTCCCTGGATGAAGTTAAGAGTAGTTGTGCCCAATCAGTCCTGATTAGCAGATGGTTAATGTGTGAACTGGGAAGCGGAGAAGAACTAATGTTCCATTCATCATGAATGACTGATGAGCTGATTAAATGACTCCCAGCAAGGGCATCTCTGGCCTGCAGTGGTAAAGAGCGTGAAGTCTGCGTTATCTGCACCATTTCTTCACTTTCACATGCCAGGTTCTCTTTATGCTGCCATGGAAGTGCGAAACCACTGCCTGGTTGTGACGAAAGGCCGTTATCAGTGTAGATTACAGGCCGTAATCTAGATTACTGCTGGTTTACAAATCCCCATCCAAATACTGCATTTATGCATACAAGATTAGCAACTTGTCAGTGATCTAGTAATGCAATTATTCTATTGCCATTGTTGCTGGTAGTGCTATTATTACTGTAACAATTAGAAGTGTGCACATTTATTTATTTATTCATTCATTCATAGAACATTAGAGCGAAATGTTTAACGTTCAAATCTGAGGTTTATGAAGTGTTTATGACTCTGCAGGAGAGTTTTCTGAAAAGTTTCCTCCAAATTCACTTATATATTTGCGAATGTTTCATGAACGAGGCACATTATTGCTAAATATATTAAAAATAACTCACAAATGGTTGAATATGTTCATGAAATATTCCTAATCTTTTTCTCTCCTTTTTTTTCTTCTTTTAAGTAACATTGTAATACATTTTCGTGTTAAACACATTTTAATTTGTTAAATAGCATGTCATTAGACTAGTTTCATGAAACATTTCTGGTTGCAAATGTATAAACACGTTAAGAATTTAGGAGCAACTTTGGTTTAAACTTCCTTTAAAAACAATGTTAGCTGGTTAGCTTGATTCATTTCTGTGTATCTGTTTATTTCAGATAATTGAATCAAAATTAATTGATTGATTGATTGACTGACTGACTGACTGATTGATTTACTTACTGCAATAAATGAACAATTTTATTCAGTAAAAATCCATGAAAATTATATATATATATATATATATATATATATATATATATATATATATATTCTTTCTTTCTTTCTTTCTATTCATCAAAGAATCCTGAGTGGGGGAAAAAACCATGGTGTCATGGTTTCTACAAAAAAAATATTAAGTAGCACAACTGTTTTCAACAATGATCATAAGAAGAAATGTTTCTTGAGCAGCAAATCAGAATATTAGAATGATTTCTGAAGAATCATGTGAAACTGAGTACTGGAGTAATTATGCTGAAAATTGAAAAATGAATAAATTACATTTTAAAATATATTCAAATAGAAAACTATTACTTTAAATGTGTAATAATATTACAATATTATTGTGATATTTGATCAAATAAAAGCAGCACAATAGTCTTCTTTCAGTGTGATAAAAAAATAAATAAAATACAGACCCCAAACTTGTGAACAATAGTGTATGTGTGAAAAAACAATGCATAAAACATGCATTGATTTTTTTTATTATCCAGATTTTACTGTTTCTGGAATGGAATCCATACCCTTATATGGCGCCCAAAGCTGCAGACTGTCAAAATGTTGAGTTTGCATTTCGATCAACCACACCTCCTCTTCCCTCCTCTCAGGATTCCATCATTCCCGCAGTGCCCCAGATCAATTTTTAATTATGGACGTCACTATGACTCCCCTCCCTCTACCGGAGTGAGACGACACACTTTAATTAAAACGACGTGCCACAGCCCTGCAGATAAAACAGCTCTCCCTGGCCTAGATAGTGATTTTAATGACAGCCGACAACAGGTAGCCTTAAAGAAGAGATGCTAATCTAGCAAAACAAAAGAAATTGGAATCATTGTTATGAAAGAGAAGGATTCTCCCTGCCTCAGACCATATTTTCTTCTGGAATACAAAGTGGTTTAATAATTTAAAAGTGAAATGTGTAATTTCTGTGCTACTGCAAAAGTAGTAATAATAATGGCTGGTTTCAAACCAGGAAGGTCAGTGATACATGCAGAAAGCTGTTATTTTAAATCTAGATGTTAATTTTAATGGCTACTATACTTGGTGCCTGATTAGAATTAAAAATATATATATATATATATATTTTTTAAAAAACTATTTTTATTCCCAATCATGAAAATATGTGTATTATACATATTTTATATAACATTATATTTCTAAAGTGTTTAGTAAAGCTAAAACGTTTCTCTTTCTTTGTGTTTTTGATGGCACCACTGAGTGTTTCAGAGGGAAATGAACTAATGAAAGAAATGAAAGATGTACTAAATGTTATCTGTCCTCATTAAGCTGAGAAAGGAAAAGGTATTTTAACATCGAAGCAATTACACACTTCACCTTGCAGTTAAACATTAAACATTTCTGCACGTCTTCTTTATGTATTGCATTTATTTAGCATTTCTGGAGCATCAGCCATTTATTAAAGATGCCTTTGCTTCGTTTTTCATGTCTTTTTCATGTCCTCTATACCACAGTTGTTCTAAACGAAGCATAAAATTAATTTTCCTTGTGGGGGTGTAATTAGCATGTATTAGTAAGCTGCGACACTGGGGATTTATTCTATATTGGGTGTGCTGTGTTCTGAGAGAAAGTATTTTAACCCCTATTTTCTGTTTGCCTTTTTTTTTTTATTAAGTTATTTTTTTTGGGGGGAGGGGGGGGGGGGGGGGGGGGTT
>JAFVLL020014711.1:0-37653 GCA_021397915.2 Tor tambroides | reverse complement strand
TTTTGAAAGTTTAACAGATGGTTTTCAATAGCATGCTAAAACACCCCACAAGGAGCGAGAACTGACACTTTCATTCAACAAAAGCTATCAATATATTTACAGAATAAAGAAATCTTCCACCGAAGACAGAGATCTGAACACAAGTCAAAACTTGTTAATGTTTTGAGTAGCTCAGGGACAGGAAACATTTTCCAGGGTTCCTTGAGCAACTGAGAATGACTTGAAAATTATATTTACAAGTCCAAAAAAAAAAAAGACTCCCAGTCTTATAAGTCTCATCAACCCTTTTAATGAAAAAACAAAACAAAAACAAAACATATTTTCGCTTCATGAGGATCCTGAAGATTGTATCTATTGCACTAGTCTATGGTCATCCAAGTCTACTACTACACAGGTCTCAGGTCTTCTCTTTTGACGTAATCAGAGGTCTTTTCGTGACTTTTGCTCTTCTTGTTCTGGTGCGTCTTCACATGTTTGGCCAAATGGTCGCTCCTCATGAACCTCTTGCAGCAGTCCGGACACACAAAGCGTTTTTCCCCGGTATGAGTTCTCAGGTGCCTCTGTAACTCATCTGATCTGGTGAAGCTCTTACCACAGAAGAGCCAGTTACACACGAAGGGTCTCTCTCCCGAATGCCAGCGCAGGTGCGCCTTTAGGTGGGAGGTTTTGCCGTATACTTTCCCGCATCCGGGGATGTGACAGATGTGCTGTTTCTTTTTCCCAGGCTCGTCGCTGGAGCTGGACGATTGGCAGTTAGGACACCGGCATCTCCGGCAGCGCCTGGCAGTGGCCAAGGGGGATTTGGTGTGGAGGAGTGCTGCGATTTGAGTCTGATACTGTGCAAAGTCTGTGTGTCCCAACACCAAGCCCCTCTGGATGGGGAAGCGGTGCGGGCCAAGGGTCGATGGGTGGCTGACGTGGTTTCCTTGCTGAAGGCTCCACCACGGTATATCCTCCCCCGTGTTTGGAGACAGCTGTCTCTGCTGCTGATGGACCAGGCCTGAGTGTCCCGGGACGAAACCGTGTGGGATGGGGGGTGGCGCTGCGTAGGTGACGGCGGGCACGTAGGTTGGCGGGCAGCTTGACTGTAACGACTGCATGGAGCATGGCAACATCTTGACTGGAGAGAAGTCATAAGGATAGGTGGGGTCAGCCGGAGGGGTTAAGGGGAGCTCATGGTGGGTGGTGTAGGAGCCCTGCAGGTGAGATTTGGAGGATAGTCCAAAGGAAGAATTGTTGGAAAGCGAGGGCTGGGGATTGGCTTCGTTACTCCAAGGGTGGAAAATCCGTGACGGAGACCCGAGGGTCGTGTCGTAGGGAACTTGAATAAAGTCCGTGGGTGTGGATCCGTGATGATGACCGATCCGGTTACACGTCGCTGCTAGAAGTGCCAGAGGAGAGTGTTTGCTGTTTTCCGGCGAGGAGTTGGGAGTGCGATCCTGGATCGTAGGAAAGAGCCGTGTTAAAACATTTAGCTACACATGCTTGAAAACACTTTTTAAAGATCAGATTTAACTTGTGGTGGTAAGTTTTCCACATGTTGTGTTCAATGATACATACAAAATTGTGCACAAAAGCAAATTTACCTTAGTGTTTATGAAGGATATGATTTTAAAATGAGCCAGTGAAACTATGACCACATTTAATCTCTGTTCAAGTTGGACAAAACGACGGAATTTGGTTATTTGAATATGCACAACTTTAGCTGCATTAGTGAAATATGTTTACAGTCATTTTTAATCAAAAATGACGTTTCATCGGAGATATCTGCCATTCTAATTAAGTACACTGTAAAAAAATAAACCAGCTTAAGCTTAATTGCTGCATTACAAATTTAAAATGAAGTGCAAAGCAAGTTTATTGCACTTTTTGTTCCACTAAATTTAATTACTGATGATGAAAATCGAACCGAAACTCTCAAAAACTCTGTAATTACTAATTACATGGATGGAAACATCGTTTTAACGACGAAGGAAGTCCTACAGTTCCTTACAGTCTAACGTTTATATATATATATATGAAATCGTTCGAATAAATAAAGTACAACTGTCTCGTTATCAGCAGGAGTTTGCGCAGTTAAGAGACACTTCTCGTCAATAAGCACCGTTTATTTGCGTTATGCGCGTTACGAAGGACATTTTCAACAATATCTCAAACTTTTCACGAACCTGAAGAAATGCCTGTAGTGTGTCGTTCCTCAGCACAGCCACAGCTGCCATGGCAACACTTCCTCGAGTTCCTCAAGCTTCCCGGTTTAAAGCAGCCAAATTCACTTCTTCAGAAATACTTAAATACGTCTTCTCACGGAAAGTGCGGTCTCGTCGCTTCCTCTCCTCCAGCTATCCCTGGACTATCTGAGGGAGTGAAGGATCACTTCTTTGGATTTGATAAGGACTTTGGTGGGCCGCCAGCCAGTCAGGAGTGAGATTTATGACTTTGAAGTTCGCCGCTGCCCAATCATCAAAGAAGAGCGGCTCTTTGAGAGGGGGAAGCAAATCCTCTGAATCCACACAAAGCTCCTATGGTGTGTTTGTTGGTCTGGATAAAAGGGCTGATTATTAGGGGGGGATGGGACGGGTGGGGATAAAGGCGGGACAATTAATGAAGTAATCACTATGTGGGAAATGTATATACACAAATAATTGGATTTTCTTGATCAAAGACCCCCTCGCCGCCTGGAGACCCCGCTATTGGATGCCGGAGTCACCCGATCCCCCTTTCTGTAATTAAGGATTTGTTGTGCGACAATAGGACTGTGTTATCTCAAGAGATCTGGTACAGGCTTACGAGATAACTTCAAGAGGAAGGAATCATTTGACTCAGTAGAAAGTTCACACGTAGTTTTTCTGTCCCGCAATTTACTCTTATTGGATACATCACTTACAAGGAGTTTTGACTTGTTGGCTCTTTCCAAAAATCACAGCGAACACGCCATGTTAGCAGTTATTCATGATATAACATGTCATAAAATATACTGATATTGTATGTATGCAATATATACACATAACCGAATAAATAGAATAGATGGAATCTGTCCTGTGAGTAAATGCAACAATGCCATTTTAATTTAGTTACAACAGTAATAATGAACCATGAAATATGTCTGAAACACAGACAAAAATTTCCCACAGACAATTTTTAACAGATAATAAAAAAAGGATGCGGTTGTTTCTGGCACAAATCAACAAAGCAGCTCTCAAATCACTTTTTCTTTAGTTGCACTAATTACTTGTGATTAAATACCAAAAAGAACAAGCGACTGCTTATTGTTTTCATAGTTGATAAGACAAATCATTTAGGAAAGAACAATCCCACAACACCAATGTCGAGCTATCAAGGTGTGGAGGGGACATGATGGTGATGATGATGATGTCTTAGTTGTGTGATTTGCAGGCTGGCAAGAGGAGGAGATCCAATCTTTGAGAAAGTCTGAACATTTTCCAGTTCTCCTCCCTCTGCTCCGCCCTGAACCAGTCAAGCCTTCAGTCTCCAGCGCATGTGACACCTCCACAAATATCACAGGAATCAAGGACTAACCATCGTAAAAGAGTGCTAAAAACCAAAAGTGCTTCAAAGTAGGATGTGTTTAGGAGTTTCAAAGTTTTGCAGGCTGTCATATCAGTGCAGCTTCAAATCTGAGCAGTAGACTAAATAAAAAACAAGACAAGTAAACACCCACAGAGAGATGTGTCTAATCTATGACTTTTTAAACTGTCCCTTTCCAGCAGTTTGGAGTAGCTGATGTTGAAACAGATCAGCTCTTTTGATGGGATTAAGGTTTCTCCCATAGTAATGGGGGAGGAGGGGGATTCCCACCGGGAGGAGATCTCAGTTTTCCTGCAGTCCGTAGAGAATTGCAAGAGGGCACAATTCTGTTTGTTCTTCTTAACAGTCACCTCCAATTATATGGTGTTCAACTATATATATTTATAACCTATAGAATATATTTCTGGGTGCCACAGGCTCATAAGTTTTTACATTTTTGGCAACCTTAATTTAGGTTATGCAGTGCATGCAAAGAGTTTTAAAAGTAGTCGGCACACAATAAATAACAAAACTTGATATTGTTTATTTATTTATTTTTTTTAGATAGATTAGGATACAAAACAGCTGGCAAAATTGGATTGAGAACACCAACACTGTACAAGTGAAACTCACAACCACACCATTCAAAACCATGCAGTGTGTCACTTTCCAGATGTTATATATTTTTTT
This sequence comes from Tor tambroides, assembly GCA_021397915.2. Taxonomy (NCBI): domain Eukaryota; kingdom Metazoa; phylum Chordata; class Actinopteri; order Cypriniformes; family Cyprinidae; genus Tor; species Tor tambroides. The sequence goes on along the minus strand of JAFVLL020014711.1, from coordinate 33,438 downwards.
TAATTTTACTGTGTAGTTGGAATGAATCTATTACCAGAGGGAGTTTAATAATATCAACATGAGAAGCAGTGATGGAGATTTAAGATCTGTACCAAACTGATACTGGAACAGCAAGTCTCACATTACAGCGCCGCTCATTTACACGCTCCGCTTCTATAAAGTGAAGAGAGCACATTATTGAGCAGCTGATCACTTTCTCTCAAGAGGATGTACACACTTCGTTCTGTGGGCTGTCGCTCATAAACAGCTCAGATCAAACAGATAAAAAAGAAACAAATGAAGCACAGTGAGTCAGCCATTACTCTTCTAATGATGTTGTTTGGCAACATATTATTTTAAATATTAACAGTTCAACAGGCTGCCATGGAGAGTCCTTACATAATTAACCACAGTATGCATTTTTCCTTTTTATTTTACAAGAAAACTGATACATTTGTCTTTCGTAATAAATACATGAATCCAAATACTGAGAAAATAATGCATACATAAATAATTACCCCTCATTATTTTATATTTACAGCACATTTCATAGCAAAAGGCTGGAGAAGGCAATCTGTAAAAGAAAAAAGAGGGTGATTAGTTTTCAGCAGTTACATAAAACATAAATGCACAAATTTAATCGTGTAAGTGTAATTTTGATAGCTTGTAATGTAAATCAATGATAAAGCAGACATAGATGTAATGCAATGCAATACAATGATTTTTGAGAGGTGAACATTTAATGTTCATATAATGTTCAAATAATGTTGTATCATATTTCATACATTTTAACATGACTTTAAAAAAAAATAATGCATTGATAATCAAATAATAAACCTAAGCAACTTCAGTCCAGTAAGTGTTCATCTTGAAATATTACTAACAATTAAAACTTGTTCTTTCATTACCTTTCTAAAAATCAGTGAAGATTTCACAGTAAAAAGACATGCGAACCATGAGCTGAAGGGGAGCGGTTTTACAATCACATTAAATGGCCTTTTACTTGCTGAAAAAGTTTGAAAAATCAGTCAGATGACTGAAGGCATGCAGTAGATTGTGTAAACAGGTTTTTCAGCAAAGTTTTGATCATGTTAATAATTTAGACGCCAAGAAACTGTAGGCTTTAAAGGGTTAATGAAAAGCTTAATCAAATCATATGGAAATATTGCAAAATATCAATCTAATCTACAAGAGTTCGGTGGTGATGCACAACTTTAATGGATTTCTTTTGACAGGATCACAGCATTGTCTGTGAGTTTTTGATGAAAGCATCAACAGTGAGTTTGATTTTTTTAAGGCTTCTTTCGGACAGGTCAGAGCTGAACTTTTCAAGTTCTCTGGACAGACAGCAGAAGAAAATAAAGCAAAAAGTCTGAAAAAAGAAAAAAGGGGTTCCACATCTGTCTCACACACAAGAGCAGGAGAGATGGAAAGGCAGAGAAATGCTCGGGGCTATTGGCTACGAGAGCCTCAGTAATGGTGTCTCGTATGAGAAAACATCTGTGAATTTCCTCAGTGATCTACAACAAAGTCCAACTCAGAGTAGTCACTCAGCGGCCCTTTGAAGTCTTTCCCTGACAGAAAGCTGCCATTGTGTTCTGCCCTCGACGCTGTGTAGCCTGACTCTGCTCTTGCTAATTTCCAACATTTTCCCCTGAAATCTGATCCTGTTGCCTGTGCTCAGGCTGGAGCGGTGTGCTTACAGGCCTTGGGTCAGGAGATGAGGGAGAGGTCGCCCCTTAAACACCCGCTCGCCGCTGTGTATGGCATCGCAGCTCTGACCCGCTCTGTTCCCGCCGGCCCGGGGTAATTGTTGGGGTCACGTCTGGCTTCCTCGAGCATGATCAGAGGTTTGGGATTATACGGAGGGGCCAGAACATCTAGTTTATGGATTTTTACTAATTTTAGATTCAGTCGGATGGGGTTTGAAGCCCTGTGCAGATGTTTATCCTTGGGGACAATTGAGGCTATCTTCATTGCTGAATTAAACGTTTCAGAGCACAGAAAGTGAGATAATTAACATTTAGATTTCACTAGAAACTCATATCAACAAACTGTTTATAGATATTGTTCAAACCATTGAAAGATGGAAAATTGAGCTGCAAAAGCATTCAGCTTTTAAGAAACTTCAGAATGTTCTCAGCTGTACTTAAGTGTCAACTTCATCTCAAACGTTTCTCCAGTATGCAAATCTGTGAAATGCATATAGACTCGATGAGTCAACAGTGACTTAAGTACAATTGTAGAGATATGAAGTACCTTTAGACAGCAGCTCAGATTATTAGGATTTGGAAGAATTTGATGAGTTTATATTGATTACATTTTTACATTGTTTACATTGAGTTTACATTGATACATTAATTTGCAAACAAAGAATCTTGCCAAATCTGATTACAATTTGAGAAATAATTGAGGTCTCTTCTGAAACTTTAAAGTAGGCCTGAGAGAATACTGGGGTATTTTTCTCAGAATAAAAATAGGGGAATCACTTTATTTCATTTAATCTGTGTTTGAATCACAGCCAGAACTGAGATATTAAAGATTTAGTCTGGCATTTTAGTGATTATATTATATTCCATTAGTCATTCAACTCAGGGTTAATAATTAACCTAACCTAAACCTAAAACCACAAAAAGTTTAGTACTTGAAATAAATGTTAACTGAAATAAAATATTAAAAAAAAAAAATTAATGTACTAAAATAACTAAATAAACTAAAAAAAAAAGAACAAATATATAGACAAAAAACTGACAAAAACAGCAAAATTCATAAAACACAACAAAATTATTAAAGTAACCACAACAAAAAATATTAATAAAACTATAATAGTATCAATGATACTAAAATGAAACTGATTCAACCACTTTCATTTTTTTTATGATGGCAGAACTCATATTCTGTAATGCTTAGTGTAGAGGAGCTAATGTTTCAAGCTGAATTAGGTAAATTACTTTCCATAATCATTATGTGTGTATGATTATGTTGAGCGGTAAGAAACCGTCTGAACTGAGACAGTCTCTTTCCATGGCTTGTCCCAACTGTAAGGGACAGATTTGTTGCTTTGCCTCCTGAATGTAAACAGGTCCTGGCCACTTCTCTCAGCACTCGCCCTGCTTGCGTTTACTCAGTGGCAGCTGCGAGCACCATCTGGGAGGGCTTGAGCAAGGCCAAACAAAACAGGTTACACCTTCGGCCATGCCAAGTCCTGTAGCCTATTCCTGGTCTGCACAAACAACAGGGGCTAATCACAATTTCATGCTCTGATTTTCCCCAGACCTCTATCCAAGCCCCGCAGGAAAAGAAACTTTAGCTCATTTTCAGGAGATATGGGCTACATGCGCTTCCATATGGCCGTGCTCATGCAGGATAGTCCTCAGCTCATACCTCATGATTACAGGATCCAGCATTTTCATGTTGTTTCTTCAACTACAGGCACTTTTGGAAAGATAAAACTCCCTTAAATCACACTTTTCACAGTCTGTTTAATTTTTGTGTTTCAGTGTTTAACGGGAGATTTTCATACATCAAAGGACAAATTTGACATTCTCTCTCATTGTGTGTCAAATAGCATGTACTGTGTTTAATAGCGTTCTGTGGTGGGAAAGACATTTTTAACATTTTCTTTTGTTTGCTAATACTAATTTTACAGGTAGGATTTTATTAACCCTACATACACTCTTAAAAATAAAGGTGCTTCACAATGCCATAGAAGAACATTTTTGTCTAAATGGTTCAATAAAGAACCTTTAACATCTGAAGAAACTTTCTGTTTCACAAAAGGTTCTTTGTGGCAAAAGAAGGTTCTTCAGATTATAAAAAGGCAAGAAAGATATGGTTCTTTAAAGAATCTTTGATTGAATGGTTCTTTGTGGAACCAAAAATGGTTCTTCTATGGCTTTGCAGTGAAGAACATTTTAAGCACCTTTACTTTTAAGAGTGTAAACAATTAAATACTATTTTAACCCCTTTTATACAATTTTACAAACTAAAAGCTTGTTTGCAAAACAATAAAACATATATACATTGATTTTTTTTTTTCACGTTTCATATTTCATCTCATGCTCTTCACTTACACTGTTGTCTACTTGGTAAACAAGTAAGTCTAGTGACTTATTACTGGTCTGAATGCCAAACTGTGTAAAACTATAAAATAAATATACAAATATATCAATTTTACGTACCCTTCAAAAAGATAGAGTTAATTGATCAAGGACACAGTAAAGATTGTTAAATTGTTACAAAAAATAAATTGCTATTTTAAAATATATAGAACTATAAAAAAGTTATCTTATATTGCAATAATATTTCACAATATTACTGTTTTACTGTATTTAATAAATGGAGCCTTGGTGAGCATTAAAAAAAAAAACCTTAATAAATAAAAGCTTTCAAAAACAACAAAAAATCTTACCAGCTGGTAGTGCAACAAATCATGCAATTTTGTAAATATAGTTTTAACAATATCATTTTTTTTAATGATTTTTATATTTTAGGAGCAAAAATCTGGGCACAATAATGAAATGTACACATAAAGTCATTTTGAAATGTAACAAAAATAAATTATGAAGCAGCGGTGAAAAGTTTCCAAAAAATGTTAGAGATACTGGAACATAAAAGAGCCCGTAGTTGAGGAAACACACTTAAGTTCATGTGAATCAACTGGCAAATTAAGAATATTTTGGTAAATCTTTTAGACAAGACTAGTTTGGTAAATCTTTTAGACCCAGTTGGCTAATAGCTCAGTTACTCCTAAGACAGATGCCGAACATTGGCGAGATTTTGCCACAGCCCACATTCAAGTCCAAATGCAGCGGGGCAAAATCTCCCACTTTTATCCCTCCGGTATTCACTCAGCGCTCATGCAAATGTGGGTAATTCAGCGGGGCATAGAAAGCCCTCAACAAATTGCAGGTGTTAGGAAGCCGAAACAAAGGCCACTACAAGCCCTAATGGCATCCAGCATCATTAGCAAGTCTTTGATGTGCATACTCCACTCACTCTTTTATCTCCTTCTCCCCCTCTCAGCCCTTTTCTTTCTACATCTTACGCTGCCCCGCTCTCTCCTTCTGTCTTTCTCCTCTAACCCGCTCTCTTTCCGCGGTTCTTCATTAAATCAGTCTTTAGGGAGGGCGCCCACTCCTGTACCCGACATCTGTTTGGCTCTTATGCCTGTCTGTCTGTCACACATCAGTCAGCGTAAAAGTGTCGCACCGCTAATCTGCAAATATCCTAAAGTACCTGTTTATTCTGAGAGGCGGCGAGCAAAGACAGCAAAATAAAGTGTTTACTTTCATTCCCAGCTTTATTATCCTGCCGCGATTACGAGATGCGGCTCACAGGAAGCGTTTACTAGCAAACGAACATATATGCGGGAGCGCGGGAGTGTGTGTGTTCTTGTGTATCAATGGCAGGTTACCTGCTTTACATCCCAGCAGGTTTGAAAGAGAGGCTTTGGAAACACTGCTATTCAAAACTCTTCCTTTGAACTCTAGAGGATATAGAGACAGGACAATGCCAGTCTATTTGTGTTCCCCCTTTGAAGTCCACCCTGTCTATTAGTATGAGAGAGTGTGCTGTCTGACAATAAATACTGCTCTATCTGAAGATTACGGCTGCAAAATATCTGAAAGGTGCCACATTGCTCCGCATACTTGGAAAAGAAAACACGTGCTCCAGAACAAACAGTTAAAACCGAGGGGAAAAAACTCTTCACCGTTGTGTGCCGACCACATTAAAAGAGATCGTCGGGCGCTCCAGATGCGGAGGGCGCTTTAATGAGCGCAAAGAATAGGGCGTCCTGGTTTTACGGAGAGTTATTGAGATATTAAAGAGCACAGGTGCAGGGCCAACATTGTTTACCGGAGCAAACACAAGTTTAGGGATCATCGGTAGCTTTAGCTTGTCAATAAAAGCATTGTGTTTGACAGCTCCGTTTAATTCTCAGCCTGCTTCTGGTTATTAAACGTCACGTCACAACAAGTTTCTTCGGTTTGATATTGTCTCACTTAACCAAGGATGCCTGCTGAAGAACAGTCTCCGCCGTGAAAGTGAACTTCAGAGGCAAGCACAAAAACTAGAGAGCTTGTTCAAAATTGATTTCCATGGCAAAACAGGGCCAAAATAATCTAGGGAACAAGATCTCTCTTAATGGATTCGATGTTCTTTAAAGAGGCACTCGCGGGTGTTAGAGTGACCTATTTCAGCCGGCGCTTTTCAGAGGAACTAAATATTCTCAGACGGGGAATAATGCTCGCAGAATATTCTCATTACTGCCTCATCCAAGCGCAAGAAAACTGGACACGGCCAACTATGATTAGAACTAGAGCTAGTCTGCATGCACACACTGACACACACGCTAGCCAAACGTGTTATTAACAGAACTTTGTGATGATCATTTATCTACACTGCCTCTGTCTGCAGGCATAGGAATTACTGTCATTTGTAATTATGCTTTAATTCATTTTGTTAATCGTACATTTTAAGTCACATGTACTTTGTAATAAACATGATTTAAATCTACACTTTCAGTTGAACATAAAAATGAATTCTAAAACCCAAATCTGGCTAATGTGTGTTTATTATAAGTGGTATTGGGCAGTAATTAGTTACTAGTAACTAGTTACAGTAATAATATTACTTTCTGCAGTAATTAGTAAGTAATAATAATAATAAGATTTCAGTAATAATATTACAGTTACCATCCATAAAACAGCTAGTTACTTAGTTACTTTTTCAACCCCTACTATTTTGAAGTCCAACAATCCAATAATTCCTAGATTTATTTTCATAATTTTCACGAATCATGAACACATGAAGTCACCAGAGCAGCAGGCAAGCTTGAAATATGAAAAAAAACCTAACATTCAATGGATGGAAATATTGCCATTACATTGATTTTGTGAGAAGAAAAGATGACCTGAACACTGATGTGTAACTTGTGGCATTACTTTACTCTGGCATTACATGGCTTGCCCACCCACATCCCTCTGATCCCGATATAAATTATATTACTATAATTAAAAATCTTGAAACGTCATCGAAACATGTTCTTATGACCTTATGCTATTTCCTTTGAAAAAATACATCATGAAATATAATCGTATATGAGTAACAGAGAAGGCTAATTAGCTTCAAGCTACACATGACAATTAATGAGGTTAATACAACCCTTAAAGGTGCCATAGAATGGAAAACTGTATTTACCTTGGCAGAGTCGAATAATAACAGTTCTGTATATGGAAATGACATACAGTGAGCCTTAAACACCATTGATTCCTCCTTCTTATGTAAATCTCGTGAATGAAAAAGACCACTGAAAAATAGGAGAATCAGAACATAACACTGACTGTGACGTTACACGGATACGCTGTTTTCGTTCAAATCAAAGCATAAAGAACGTAGAAGATGTATCTTTGTAGTGTGGCTGACACAGAACAGCATACGCTATTTGCGTCTAGCGGATATTCTCCAATATGGTGCTACGCTGACGCAGAGGAGACGAAATGTTGAATAAAACTGTTATTTTTATTTTCTTTGCATACAAAAAGTATTCTCGTCGCTTCATAACAGTCAGATTAAACCACTGATGGCAGATGGACTATTTTGACGATGCTTTTCATACTTTTCTGGGCCTTGACAGTGTTATTTACTTGGCAGTCAATGGGACAGTCACAAGCCTCCCGGTTTTCATCCAAAATATCTTAAATTGTGTTCCGAAGACAAACGAAGCTTTTACGGGATTGGAACGACATGGGGGTAAGTGATTAATGACAAAATTTTCATTTTGGGGGTGGAGTAACCCTTTAAAAGTCACTAATCACCACAATCACAGTGTTCGTAATAACTTCTGACTGTGATCCAATGTAGATTTTGGTCAAATGATGAGGCAGAAATATATTGTAGGTAACATTTCAGAAGAATTATTTGGGTAAGATATGCAATTTACAACTTCTGTGGGGCAAAGTAATATAACTAGTAGTGTAATTATTGTTGCCAGAAAGAAACAAGTAAAGTAATAATATTGCTTTTGAAAGGAGTAACTAGTAATGAGTAATAAATTACATTATTTGAGTAACAAGCCCAACACTGGTTATAAGCCACATGGAAGTTGAGTGAGTATAGGCCTTTCATTAACAAAGAGGTTGTTTATTCAATGCAATACATGAGAAAGCACTCACGTCTGTAAGTATGTATGATGTGTCTGCTTAAAAACACTCGCAATAGCCTAATATTTGTCTTTAAATTATGTGCTTTTCAACTATGTTTCAAACCTGGCCTAAATTTGAAGAAGATTCAAATATCTGAAACATGCCAGTTCAGTGAGAAACCTGTCGAAATCTTTATGATGCATGTTAGAGGAAAGAGATGAGAACCCCAGAAACACAGAGGAATTGTCCTCACCTCGCTCTGAGGAAGGAAATCAGAAATCATCTAGATCCAGAAGAGGACAGTAATTGCAAAAATGAACAGGGAAAAGTGGACTACTCTAAACAAACATCATCATGAACATTAAGATAACCGAAAAACCAGTAATATCTTCATTAACAACAACAGAATGTGCACCACAATGAATCCCCACACCGCTAAAAAATAAATCTGCACTGACCATGAAAAATGTTGCAAATTTCCAGCATCTAATGTTTCATTACCCCAAAATGTTGACTATAATAATATGGGATGATTGTCAACAAAGTCGTATTGAAAACACTAGAGCAAATTGATCCACTTCTTTAGTGACAGACATATACTGAACAAATGCCAGATTGGCTTCTCACCAAAATGTCACACATCATTTCAACCGAAATATAGGCGAAATCTTCCACTTCTTCATCATTTTCAAAGAAAAAAAACCCTCATAAAGTTTTTGGCATCTCTAAATCAAACTGACTGACAGCAGTATTGGAGGAAAACCATCAAATCAAATTGAAATACTGATGCAACTGGCAACAAACACAGTTATGCATCAATGGTGAGAACCCAACCAAGTACACACTAAACAAACACAACGTGCCATAAAATGGACAAACAAGGGCCACCAAAAGAAGACAGACTGCAATATCAAATCAAATCTACATCCCACAATTGCAATGTAAAAGTGTAGCGACAAGAAACGTGAATTCTTACTAATAAAAAAAGGATGAAAGTGACCTGTATCTGCATGCGTTTACATTTACGTTCAAAAACACACTCATGTACATCACTTGATAGCCACATTTTGTATTGTAAACACCTCTATATTGTGTGTGTTCGAATTAGGGGTGTGCGATATTGACAAATAAAAAATAACTCAATATTTTCTGGGATTTTATCCATAACGATAATTAAACGATATTTTGCTGAGTGTGTTATTGTGCTGGTATCTTAAGGACTGCTGTGGACAGCTGACTCCTAAAGTTTTTGATATTCTTCATATTCTGTGGTGGTCAGTTCACACTGATAGAAATTAATCTTTTCCAATAAGTTTAAATTGATTTTTACCTTATATGGGCATTTTACCTTTACAAAGCCATTTTTCTAAAACTGTCCATTATCATTTGAGTCAAATTCTTGCATTTAATCAGTGAATTAGAATAATAAGACCTTTGGGCTGTTACCAAGCAAATGAAATCAGTATCAACAAAATTCATCTTTGCAATGCAGAGGAAACACAGAAGCTGCATCTGAAGTGGCATTTAGATGTATTTACACACTACTGTTTAGTGCAGAACATGAATGCATTTAGCCTGCAATTACAAATGCATAAATACTGTTTTGATATATTAAACATAAAACGTTGAATACAGTTATTATTTATTATTTAAATAATAAAAAGAAACTTTAAATGTGAAATTAAAACCGCCAGCAGGTGGCAGCAAGTCACTGTTAATAAGTCATTGCGATTGAACCTAATCATTTAAACGGTTGATTCATTCAGGAACGAAACACAGTCGTGTTGCTCAGAGACGCAAAACAGCGTTGTGGCTGTGTTCGGAATTATTTTGCTGTCAAAATAGAGCAAAAACAGGCAATCAGGGGTCCGTTCTTCGTACGTCGCTTATTACATCCGAGATCAAATGACACATCCAAGATGATATCATCGCACTAATCAGGATCTGGCTAATTCGGTTCTTCGAACGCACCTGTTGTTGATGATTAGTATGGCTGGATTGAGTTATCTGAGATAATTGCGCGTTCATGGGTTGGTTTAAAAGGGCAGATGTATCGATACGCGAAACCACGATCAGCAGTGCAGTGATTGGCTGGCGGCAAGACGGGAACATAATGACATCATATCATTAAAAAAAGACACCTGACGAAAAACTTGACAAATTTCTGGACTTTTATAAGGAAACAGCCAAGCGAACAAAACTACATAAATGTTATAATAGATAAATGAAATGTGCGCTGTTTTTAATGTATTTGTAATTTTTTTTTTACATGATTCCCAATTATTTATATTCACGATTTCAACTATTTGTACAGACTATACATTTTTACTTCAAGGTTGTAATTAGCAATTCATTTAATTTTATCTTTGAAACAGATTTGTTACGTGACAGCATTAATTAAAGTTTCTTAAGGGTCAAGATCATGTTATCTGCATCTCATGCGCTCCATCAAGCCACTCCCATAATATCTGTCATCACTCAAATTAATGCGCAATTCAGATTAACTGTATAGCATGTGTGTAAGACTCCAATACAATTATAAAGTAATTATTTCATCACTAATAAATCTTTCAATGAGTAAAACTGGCTGTGTCTATAGTATTATAGACTACACAACATTATTATATTATTTTCAAATTGATTTTTAAATTATTATTATTTTAAATGATTGTCCCTGGACCAGTAGGGTACTCTTGTAATAAAGCAGTGGTGGCTGGGACATATTTTAAGTATCAATTCTGCTTAAAAAGATGCAATCTAATCCTGTTTACATGAAATAAGCCTGCTCCCGAGCAGGTTCAAGCTTACAAACCTGTTGCTATGACAGCAAGTCTAGGATGAGCTTCGAAGAACCAAATGATCCAAGATCAAGCAAAATCATCAACAATCAAATCCAGCTAACTTAGTTAGCGACGTACGAAGAACGGACCCATGGTGTCTAAAATGTAAGTGTCTTAACCTCTTGTTTTTAAAACTGTTTTAAAAATCAATATTACGTTTGTGATCATGGTAATTTTTGGAGAAAGAAACGGCACTCTTTGTGTGATACTGATTACCTATACGAAACGATTTAAATATATACATTTTCTGTCCCCATATCTTGACTTTTGTGATCATTCTAAATGCATTTTATTAGACTAAATCATGCAGTGAAAGAACACACTCTCGCGCTAGTCTAGACTTCATCACGTAATGTATGCGTGCGCTCTGTAGGGGTGTTTTGAATTGTTTTTGCAAAATACTCAATGTCAAATCGCACATCTTTAAAACAACAATTACAATATTATCGCAGACGATATATATCGCGCACCCCTAGTTCGAATATGTGTGCAATATTTATTCATTCTTTGAAAATACTGAAAATTTAACCTTGCCAATGCCAATAAGGCAAGCATGCTAATAAGGCTTTTTTGACCTGAAAGGAATTGAAAAAGAAAGACAGAAAGACATGGAGGGTGTTTGAGAGAATAAGATCTGTCTACATCTTCACTAAAGATCAGATTTTCTTGCGGGCCCTGAGGGGTCAACAACTGCAGATGAACCAAATGATATGCAAATTTAAAAAAACAGCGCCACAAATTGGCTTGTGTGCGCGGTGTGGCCCTTATCATCTCAGAGAGAGTTTTGTCCAAAATTTCTCATCTATACCAACATCACGGCAGGTCCACAAATGAAGGTGTTGAATAAAAGATTTAGAGAAAAAGTATTACAAAAAAAAAAAAAACATGTTAAAAGAACAAAGTTGAAAACAATTTGAAATGCGAGGCATTCATAACAGTCTTATCTTGCTCTCTTCATGTCTTTTTGTCTCTGTTTCTGTGAGAGGGGATCAAACGCAAAGAATCACTTTTCATGTGCTAATGTTATCTGCCTCCTTGAGGAGAATTCAAATTAATGATTGTATCATTATTGGTTTGATAAACTGTGTTTAATGAAAGAATTATATCAAGGATGTGAATCAAAAATAAGAAAGACATTGTAGGGTATTCCTCAAACTTTCCATAACCATGAGAGGCTTTGAAATGCAGATATTGCCTGACGCTATGAGATAAGGTCAAATCTATCTCTGAGAGTGCAGGGCTGTCATAAACATCACAAAAGCCCAGTTAAATATTTGGTTCATAGGGCCCTAAAAAGCAGTTTTACACAATAAGGACAATTTCCTTTAAAATACTTTTAAACAAATATTCATTAAATGTTTAGTTAATTTAGTCTCTGATTTTCAGCGGTGAATTGCGGTGAATTACCTTCATAACTTTATATACAAAGAACCTTAATTGGACACTGAAATCACACTTAAAAATGTCTGAATGTCACGGCAGTAGATATAAAATATCAAAGCAAGTGTCAACAACTGCTTTTCTCCTCACTACCTTCATTTTTCTTCCTAATTTTTGCTCAATGTCTTTTATTCAGCTGGTGTTTTGGTGATTTTTAGTGGATGTATGAAGTCAGTTCTCCTCAAGTTACACTAGCAGAGGAACCACAGGTGTAGACAATCACACTAACTATCAACTACTACGTCACTATGTCACAAAACTCACAACAAAAAGTGTCACATTACTGGTTGATTTCATTTAATCAGTTATGGAAGCCCCTTTCTGCTATGCAATAAAAAAGTGACTTTTATTTGCACAATTTGGACTTTTTTTGCAAATCTGTGGGGAAAAGTGTGAATTATGAGATATTATAAACAGAATTTCTTTCTTTCAGGCAATTCTGAGTCTCCCAATTCATTTTTTTCCCTGTCATGGAATAAAAAAATAAGGTATTTGCGACTTTTTATCTCACTTTTCTTATCTGACTTTTGTTCTCGCAAATTTTGCAAGTTTTTATCTCATAATTTTTCAAACATAGTTATCTATTTTATCAGTTCAAACACATTTTTGTCAATGTTTTCCTTTAAAAGTGTTGTTGCTATCTTTAAAATAAATGCCACTTTTTTAAGTGTCTTAAGTGTCTAAATATGTTTTGGGGCCGCTGTATATGTGTAGAAAGTCAACAGAAAGTCAGTTTCTGCAGAATAACTGCTGTTGTGTCCTGAATGACTATAATGACACCACAGGACGTCAACGTCTCCAAACTCAGTGAGCTCTATCATTAAATTCTTCATTCATTCATGCCATGTGACATCTGCACTGTCTGTCAGGTGTATTAGGGTGAAACGTGTCTGATCTGACAGTCTGCCACAGCAAACAAGACTACAATCACAGAAAGAGGTGAAAAAATAGTGCAGAAATAAAGGGACAAACAAAGCAGCCTATGAGTGATTTGTTCATACTGTTGGGATTGTAATGCTGTACTTGAAGTTACTGAAGACTGACACACATTTCTCTGAAGAACAGAGAGAGATGCTGCCACTGCCAGTCCTGTGCCGAGGATACATCTTCAAAAAATACAGATGGTTGAGTTTCTAAAATCTGCCTGGATGAGCCATGTCTGAGGCCAATTTAATTAAGCAATAATTATTGCTTTACTGTTATTATATTCATGACTGGAATGCTGGATTGACCAATCAAGCATTATGGAAAGGCACTGTTCATTTTATAACACACAGGTCTATCCGGGACCACATATAAACTTGTGTATTATTCTATAGTTATTAATTCTATATGTGACCCTGGACCACAAAATCAGTCATAAGGGTCAGTTTTCCGAAATTGAGATTTATACATCATCTGAAAGCTGAATAAATAAGCTTCCCATTGATGTATGGTTTGTTAGGATAGGACAATATTTGGCTGAGATACAACTATTTTAAAATCTGGAATCTGAGGGTGCAAAAAACTCCAAATATTGAGAAAATCGCCTTTAAAGTTGTCCACATGAAGTTCTTAGCAATGCATATTACTAATCAAAAATTAAGTTTAGATATATTTACAGTAGGAAATTTACAAAATATCTTCAAGGAACATGATCTTTAATTAATATCCAAATGATTTTTGGCATAAAAGAAAAATCAATAATTTTGACCCATACAATTTATTTTTGGCTATTGCTACAAATATAATCCAGCGACTTAAGACTGGTTTTGTGGTCCAGGGTCACATATTAATTCTCTACACTTATATTGTAAGTAATATTGTTAATATACAATAATATTGTATATTAATTATATTGCTTAGTACAAGAATGCATTTGCATTTTATTAAGAAATGGTAGTAATTTTATGAAACACTGGTGGCTGTTACCCTATTTTGCTCCTTTTATACAAGCAATAAGCTACTTGAGGCAGGGCGTAATTTAACCACACTTCATGCCTATCAACACCCTATTAATTTGTTTGATAAATTTTATTTCCTGTTGGCATATTTTCTATTTAACAGGATGTTGGTGCTGGACAAATCAAAGGTCTTGTCTGTTCTATATAAGGTTGTAATAATTAAATAATAATGTTGCGATATCTATACGAGAAGCATAACCTTGTGAAAAAGAAGTGTGTTTAAATGCACTGAATGTGCACTTGTAATTCAAGTGTAATTCAAACCTGAAAAGTCCATTTTTAAAAACTAGCAGATAATATTATGAAATAAAAGGCCATTTAGGTGTACCTAAAGAAAGCACACTTCCATGACTGTTTCTTATACTTAAATCCCTTTTTAAAAGTGCACTTTGTAATAACATCAAATGAAAAGCATTTAAAGTGCATTAAAAAAAAATGTTTTAATAATCTTTTGTCATGATTTAAAGAAGCTGATTATAGGACTTGATTATCATTTAAACTGTAGTGTGTTATTTGATATTACATCTATAGTAAATAATTTTAAATGTTCAGGTGTTTATCATTATTTCTACGGTAAGTACTAAAAGCAATATTTTCATGTCATCTTTAACCATGGTAAAATCACTGTAAGGAACCATCTGTAATGGCTTTATTGTTATTGCTTTTAAAGGATAGTTCACTCGAAAATGAAAATTCTGTCATCATTTACTCACCCTCATGTCATTCCTAACCTGTATGAATTTCTATAATTTGGTAATCAAACAGCTTTGTCAATTATTGACCATTGTAAGGACAAACAAACAAATTAATTAATTTATAAACCTACATTTATTAAAATATCTTTTATATGTTTCAGAGAACAAAGTATGTCGCACAGGTTTGTAACAAAATTAGGGAGACTAAATGATGACAGTACTTTAATTTTTAGATGAACTGTCCCTTTAAATACTTATAACCATAATGTGATATGCATCTAAGCCAATAAATTGGTCACCCTGTAACGGTGCTGGCTGGTAGTGTGTGTTTAACTGTGTACAGGCACAGTGGTTTCTCACCAACTGTCAGCACGTGTCAAAGTGGTGGGTGGAGCTCAGCTCATCTGGATGAGATAATGGGAGGGGCAGTCTTCGGGTTTGGGGAGGAGCCAGATAAAACCTCCTCCTCAGGGACGTCCTCTATAGTGGACAGTAACTGATAATATTCATCCTCTCCATCCAGAAGCTTGATTTGCCTGAGAAATGAGAGAGAAATATAAGAGGGTCACTGATACATTAAGGCAAACAGGGCATAAACTGTAAAAATACTGTATAGGTTTGGTAACCTAAAAATATGCTTCATGTAATACAGTATCTAAATTAACTCAAAAATCAATTAAATGGAAAAAAAAGGTCCCACTTTATATTTAGTGGCCTTAACTACTATGCACTTACATTTAAATTAATCATTTGGTACAATGCACTTATTGTGTACATGCATGTTTTTACATTGTACTTATATTTTAAAAATACCTGCATGTAATTACACCTGTAATTACATTTATATAATTACACTGTTGACCCACCCTTAAACCTACCCATACCACCAAACCTGTCCCTAATCTTACCCATATCCCAACTCAATAGCAGCAAAAGTGTTTTGCAATACAATATGAACACAATAAGTACACTGTACTTAATTTCTGGTGTAAGTACAAAGTAGTTAATGCTACTTAATATAAAGTGGGACCAAAAAAAATTAATGCAACTGAATTAACTTTCAAGTAGTTTCTTGAAGTAAGCATAACGTGGACAAATTTTTTTTTTAAATCAATGCCAATATTTTATATTAAAACTTGTTTGACATTACATTAAAATTTGCATCCTATAACATCAGGAAGAGGGTTTATTGTAGGTGCTGTGTCTCATAATTTCTTTCAAGTCTTTCCATGTTTTAAACACACATCAGAGGTTGTGTTTTTATGCAGATTGTTTGATAGGGCTGATAAGAAAATTGTGTTAAAAATCGTTTGATCAGGCTGTTTTAGGAAGCATTTTTAGTTATGGTATAACTGTGTGTTTTGGAAATCTTAGTGTGAAGTTGATGCAATGGGCACAGACAGCAATTACAATAATGTAGAGGGAAAAGCACCATAATCTTTAGTTTTTATATGAGCACTGCATACTTCACCAGATGTAGAAAATTCAGTGATACATCTCATTATTTGTACTCACAGTAACTGCTTCCTTCTGAGATACAGAGCTCCATGTTATAAATTAAACAAGTATAAGAATTAATTTGTGACTGTATCAGTACAGATTTTTAAAAGTACTTCAACTTAATTTAATAGTTTTTTATTTGTTTATTTTCACAAATGTATTATTATTATTATTTTCATAAATGTCCCCTTGAGGCAAATAAAGTATACTTTGAGTTTTGTCTTCAGTAGTTCAATGAAATTGTCCTATGGTGTGGCAAATTAATTCATGAAATTAATTAAATACAAACATTTAAACAATCTCTCAACTAATATGAGCTCATAAAAATTGCATGCATAATAATGATAGAAAAATTAGCAAAATACTGTTATAAATACTCTTAAAAATCCTTGAAAAATAGCAGAACATGCAAATTTCCCTAATTATATTCTAAATTAAATTGGCTGCATGTCTCTTCTCGTTTCCATTACAAGATACTTTAATGACCTTTCCACTATCTCAACTAGTTACTTCAGCCTCACATATATTCTCTGAGCTCCTCAAAACATCCAGACTTTCCTCTGTGGGTGGAAGATCATTTAGTATCATCACTCTGAAATACTGAAACTCACTCCATTGAGTCCCCACAGCATCTTCTCCATCCACTCTACTTTTTTCACAATACTATTTCCCTGCCTCTGCCTCTTAATGTGTGTGTTTCTCATGTCAGTCAGTTGCATTTGTTTCTGAAGCATCTCTGTGGTGAAGCAACCTCAGTGCTACAAATACAGGCACTAAACTAATAAAATAGTGTTTTCATTTTAACAGTGTTAAAAAAGCAAAATAAATAACCCTAAGAGGTTAAACAGGCAAGAAAGCTGCCTTACTTTTCACAGGGGTTAAAAATAATAAATAAATAAAAGAATAAGCAAGAAACGGTTAATCCTTTCATAAAGAGCGCTGATATACAGCCTGCTCGGGGTATTAGAGGAACCAGGCTTAACTTCACAGACTGTGAGGTCACATATCTCACAATTAATACATGCATTCTTATATCACGTCTTCTCTCCTCCCAAAAATAATAGCGGGAAAAAAGGCGCGTCTTAAATAGCTCGTATTTTCAGCTGCGCATTTGCATGAGAAGCAAACAGAGCCGTGGTCTTCTCGGCTCCCCTCCTGAGCTGGTGGGGTGTTTAGATACGAAGAAGGAAAGCTGTTATTTACCCCAGTTTTCTGGGTTTCCTCTTGCTCCCTTGATAATCCAGACTTCTCTGCAGAGAGGACACAGAACCAGCACACGCAAACACACACACACACACACACACACATGCACAGAGTTAGAAAAGCTTCAGAAAAGACAAGCGCGAAGCAACGAACATGCGCGAGAGAATCATTAATTTTTAATTCAAAGTGATTTTGTGTTGAATGTGTGCAGATGCTGATAATATCAGAAGTCACAGCATAATTTTTCTTGATCAAAGCGCGCGGGGCTGAGGCTGATGAGGCAGGCATCTTGCTCGGCTTTGATAAACCACATCAATTATTCACCGTGAAGGGAGACATCCTCACATGAAAGCAACAGATAAAGCGCCAAAGCACATGGTGGAGACAACAGAACGGCAGAGCGGTGTGGGGGTGGGGGCTCGGGGGTCTGGCACAGGTAGCTTTAATTGTATTATCATCTGGAAACAAAGTTAGACAAAGGCTTCCATGAAAGGCTTTGAACTCACGTTGAGATGGTTGTAATAAAGACTGTCTTCCGGGCTGTTCAGGAGCTTGGGCTGCTGTCCTCTTCGCCGAGGGGAACGGTGATGTAGCTTCACTGTTGGACCTGCGGGACACACACACACACACACACACACACACACATGTGCGGGACGGATCAGTGACACGTCTCCCATTGTGTTGCCCTGCAGGAATTGTATAAGCAGAGCAGCACAAATAAAGCTGACATAAATACATCGCGCTGAACAATAGTGCACTGCGAGATTTTTACATTTTTTGAAGAAAATGTGAGAGCTGTTTGCCCTTGAAAAAAGTTGCTGTGAGTGGTAATTAGGTGCTTTCTTACTGGTCCAAGTCAATAGAGTGCGAGTCTATGGGATTTTTCATCCATTTTATTGTCCACCATGCAGGCTAAAAAACAGTTGCACTTTATTTTACAGTATGTGCACTTACAGTGTACTTATCTAAGAAAGTACTGGGTAATATAAGGTAACTACATGGGCTAAGGTTAGGTTTAGGTGTAGGTTTGAGGTTAGTAGCCTACCTAGTTCTTATCCAGTTATTGTAACTACTATAATAAGTACATAGTATGTACAAGCAGATCAAGGCTGTAAAATAAAGTGTTACCCAAAAATCAGTAATGGTACACCCCTCCATAACAAGCCACATGATTTTAGGTGTGATTCATGTCCTGTTCATATTGCAGACATGAAAACATCACATTACATGTACTTACTTAGTAATAACAGTGATTACAAGTAATTACAAGTAACCAATCCTAAACCAAAACCTATAGTTGTATAATAAATACATGTAGTTAATTAATATTACAGAGTATTTATTTAACTACACCGTAATAACAAAAACAACTCTTAAAATAAACTGTAACCCAATGGTTTTTGTTCAAAACAGTGTATATCATTCAGTAACATATTTCTAAAAAAAGACCTCATTATGTTCACCAAGCCTGTGTTTATTTGATCAAAAATACAGTAAAAACATAAGTATTATTAAATATGATTTCAATTTAAAATAACTGTTTTCTGTGTGAATATATTTTAAAATGCAATTTCTTGCTGTGATCAAAGCTGAATTTTCAGCATCATTACTCCAGTCTTCAGTGTCACATGATCTTTCAGAAATCATTCTAATTTGCTGCTCAAGAAACATTTCTTATTATCAATGTTGAAAACGGGTATGCTACATTTTTTTTAACTGTGAAACGGTTTTCGAATAATTCCTGCTATCACATATAAAAGTAGTTTAAATATGCAGTGTGTACTTTTCACAATCATACATGAATCCCGACCATCTGATCCACCAAAATTCTGTCGGTTCACAATTATCACAGATCAAACAGCATGTCAGGAAGAGGAGAAAGAGAGAGAGTCTTGCTTCCTCATGTTCACTCGTAACCTTTCAGAGCTACAAACACGACAAAACGAGCAGAAATCCAGGACACCTTTCTACGCTGCCATGTATATTTAATATCTGGGCCTGTTTCATCTCGCCTTCATTTCAAACGAATCAGAGCTTCTCCGCTCATCATCTTTCCAGATCCTCTGTAAATCTTCTCTAAAACAGAGTTCAGTGATGTAGTCGTTCTGCAGAATCCTCCGGAACAGAATGGCGTGATGCCTTTGAACAGACCGCAGAACATCTCTATCCTTCTCACACTTCAAAGTGTTGAGGTTCAGTCTTTCTCTGGCTGGGTGTAATTCTACTTTGCATAGATTTGACTTTCTGCTGCTTCAAAAGCGTTTAAAGAGCGGGTGATGTGCTCTACTGCTGTACATTGATGCACTTGTAATGGCTGCACAGTTCTGGTGCACAAGTTCTCCAAATGGGTCAAGAGCACTCAGTGTCACACGCTGCAACTGCTTTCAACTTTAAATTCAATTTTTCTTTGCGTAAAAGTTGACTTTTCCCATCTCCCATGCTTAAGGACCTACAAGCTTCCTGCATAACAGAACTGCTCTGCAAGTCATTTCACGATTGTAAATCAAAAATTTGCACTGGTTTGTGCAAATTTGCATGAACTAATAAAAATATAAACCTAATAAAAATGTCACTAGATAAAAGCATCTGCTAAATGCATAAAAAAGTTATTATTGTAAAGACAAAAAAGTTTGTAATCACTGATTACAATGTAATAAACTGCTCCTACTCTAAAATGATTTTTGTTGCTTATTCCCTTCAACTGCCCACTTTTCACCATCCAATCAATTCTCATTGGATAAAATTAAATCCCACTTTACACTTTTTCCTTGTTGAACATCCTCTTATATCACACTTAATTTAGTTGCTTAATAAGATCTGAAATGCGAGAAAGTGCAACTGAACTTGTAACTTTAAGTAAAGTGAATGCTGTTTAAACAACTGAGAGAGAGAGAGAGAGAGAGAGAGAGAGAGAGAGAGAGCAATACCTTTCAGTTACTCTTCTAACACAGAGTTTATATAGTCTGACCTTGAGCCATTAGTGATATGTAAGTTCCACTACCACACACATGCACACACACAAACACATGTGGGTTAGTGGCTGATCCTCCCCCTTTGTCTGGGAAATCAGCAGCATTTGATCCCGAGCTCTCCCTCAGGGCTGCCGCTCTTGCTCTGATAGACCAGCAGCACACGGGCAGGCAAAAGCCATCTAAACACTCTTCATCCTGCCTAGGGCCTGTGTACCACACCGCTGGAGCAGAGAATCCCACCCTAGACAAAACCAGCGGCTTAACCCTCTACAGAAGGGAACCCACTCCATAATCACAATAAAATGTAAGCTTTTTTTCTTTGAAAACTGTTAGACACAAATGTTTATTGAACTGGCCAGATAATTAAAATGTATGAATTTATTAGAACTTTCATTACAGTTTTTTTCAACTGATTACACACATTTTCAAAACCTTGCCTCTTTTTTTCAAATCTTTACACACAAATCCAAGAATTGCACGCACAAGTGCCACGCATCTCTTGCAAAATGAAGCACTGCATTCAAAATATCACAAACATATCTCAAAAGCAAACATTTGCGAACACCTTTGCCGTAATATTAATTCCTGAAAACTGAGTCAAAGGCCAAGAATTAGTGTATGGTTTTGCAGATTTGGTGTGTGGTTCTGGTGTTTGAGTGTCAGCTTTCAGAAATTGTGTGACAAGTAAAGATTTTGTGTGTAAGCAGTCGAAAAAAATTGTAATCAGGCTGTTACATTATTCAAGCATAGAAACAGATGTCTATGCTTACGTAAATAAATAAATAAAATAAATAAATTGCATGCATTCTGATTTAAGAGAGAGACTCAAAATGTACACAGAATCTAAATGTTTCAATCTCTCATACAGTTTGCATGTAGAGGTAGATTTGACAGCACTGAGAAATGCCAGTTTCAGGGTATCGATGCAGTATCACAAGACAAGAAATTGTGATATACTGATATATGACTGCATCAACAAAGTTCTATTGTGCAGTATATTAGCTGGTCAGTCATTTGTCTATCACAGAGGACAAGAAAAATTAAAGAGCCAGAAAATCATAGGGAGCTGGACAAGCTAGCAAACTCTAGACTTTAAGCAAGGTTTCATAATGAAAGTTCAAACAAAAATAGCTTTTACACACATAAGATCAGGAAAAAAAAAAGCATTTTAGGGCCATTGAATGATATTGATTAAAAATGTTTATTTTTTTAAACTTTTTGTTTAACTCTTTTAACTTCTTAACTCTGTGATTTCTGAAAACAGTTGGAACATTCAAAATGAAATATTTGCAAGAGCAGCAGCACAGTCTTCAACACTACATTTTGTACACAGCTAGTCACACCAGTGAAACCAGCTAACCACCGGTGTAAGGTTTCGCTTTTGGGACCTCTTTTCTTCTCAACAAACATCACATTATTGTGAATAGTCAGGCACAAAAGCCTACTGGAATGATACTGTACCTCCATACTCCACCTGAGCAATAATACTCCTGTAGCACAAACATTAGAGCATGGCGCTAACAACACCAAGGTTATGGGTTTGATTCCCAGGTAATAGAACAGATAACATGCATACCTTGAATGCAAAGTTTCTTTCAATCAAAGCATCCGCCAAATGCATTTGTGTTTAAGAATGAGAGCCATAATCAGAAAAAAAAAAAAAAAAAAAAAAAAAAATAAATATATATATATATATATATATATATATATATATATATATATGTGGCAAGCAACAATGACAGGGTCACACAAATCCATTAACGGCATAACAAACCATCGTATGTTTCTCATTGTGTGTGTCTGTGCTGGGAGGGGCAGCAATCTCTGAAGCAATCTCTGAAGGTTTTCACAAATAAAATCCTTTATTCAGGATTTATTGATTTGTCTTATAGACTGTTGGGTGGAAGAAAAGAAGAAAAAAGCAATAAAATAAACCACTAAGGGGTTAAGTTTTATGTTGTACCATTTGCCTTGCATATCGTAAATGTTTGTATTTGATAGATAAAAAGGCTGAGAATTCTTCTCAGAGAGCGGTTTTAATTTGACGAGACTCAGGCCGGCTCTTAAAAAGCACCTCTAAATCCCTTGAAAATCAGAACGCGCTTCAGAAACTACATAAAAGAGATGCTAAAAGGGTTTTTAGCCGTATAAACGCGGGAGGCGTATTGATTCCCGTCGCTCACGTGCGTGATCACCTGACACGTCTCGGGCTGGGCCGAGCCATCGGGGTTTGTTTGTACAGATGGAGGAGAGGGGGATTGTAAGGCAAAATCATCAGCAGTGCTCTTTGATGTCTAAATGAAGCATGTGCAGACCAGACCATACACACACACACGCTGCTGAACAGAGATGCTGAGAAACAACACACACACACGCACACTCAGATAAAAGCACAACACTAACCCACATACCTACATACATGCACACAAAAATGCAAAGAGAAACCCCATATACACATTAACCTGTCCTGTAAAAGTGCACCCAGACTGCATTCTTGAACCCTCCCAAACAAAGCTACTGAACAAAACTAAAGTGGGACGATTTCCAGGCCAATCTGGAACTGTTCTGACATCAGACTCTCAGTAACGTCTGATGATTGGAATTGAAACAGGCTTGTTAAAATCTAATCCCAATGTGCTTGAAGTCACACACACAGCAGGGAATTTACAAAGAACACACAAACACACACACACACACACACACACACACACACACACACACACACACACACACAACTAAACTAAAATGAATACATTTTGCACAAAGAAAATAAAACCTATTTTATAGGTTTAAGATTAAGTACTGCAGCATTATTTTATCGGTTAATCACATTTTCCCTCAAATTGTCATTATAGTAATGCATATAATCTTATTTTCAGAATTTTATTTATACTATCATTGAGAAGTTTAGGGTAGGTCAGACAAGGCTGCATTAATAAAAAAAAATGTAAAAAACAGCAATATTATGAAATATTAGTGCAATTTTAAACAACAGTTTTCTGTTTGAATCTATTTTAAAATGTGATTTATCCAGTCTTCAATGTCACATGATCTTTCAGAAATCATTCTAATATGCTGATTTGCTGCTCAAAAACACTTCTGATTGTAATCAATGATGTTGAAAACAGTTGTGCTACTTATTTTTCTGAAACCACAATACTTTATTTCAAGTATCCATTGATGAACTGACAAAAGAACGTTGTTTATTTGAAACAAAATCTAATTTGGGCCAATCTCCACATGTAAAACACATCTATCTGTGATGTCTGTGGTCATGGGAAATCTGACATGACAAGACGAGTTTTTAACTCAAAACAGTCGCACCTCAGGAGGATGAAGGGAAATCCACCCAACCCATCACCAAGACTTAAACCATAATACCACTGATGCTAATATTCTAATAGATGGGACAGTATAAGTATCATTTTAAAGACTCAGTCTGTTACTGTCCCGTGTGAAAGTACATCCTGTTAAACTCTGTTAAAGTTACTCTGTTTCTCACTGACATTAAGAGGATTGCAAAAGTTGGCACCAAGTTAACTAGACTTTCCCACGATACAGCGCTCACTCAGCCAAATCTCACCTACTGAAAACAGGTGGAGAAATGAAGAGCATGTTTAGCCAGAGCTGGAAAGCATCTAATCAAAGTCAAGCTACTCTTTAAAAAAAGTAGCAAGCTCTCAACAAAAAAGTAGCTAACTACTAAGGAGGCAATATGTTTTACATTATATAGGCTAAGTATCAGATTATAGATTTTTTTATTTATATTACATAATTATTAACTTTGAAATACTATAAATATAAATAATGCTCAACAGCAATGTTTAATAAAACTACAAAAAGGAAGTCAATGGAAAGGAAATGTCATGCATGGGGTTGACTGTTCCAGGAATATAATTTAGTGATGATTCAAATGAAAAGGTTGATCAGTTTTGGAACCAGTTTGTTAAAAAGAATGGTCTGAACAAACTTTCTGAAATGAATCACTCTTCCCAGAGTTTCTAAAGAATCATTATAGTCTCTGCTTGGTTGTAAGGCTGTTTGTGCAAAATAATGTGACAAAAACAGCGATTAACATTTTGTCATGCTGCAATGCTACTATAAAAAACGCTTGTTTTGTACTGGAAAAGCTAGACTCTTATGAAAAAGGCAGAGTTTTCACTGCTGAAAAAGTAGTTGATTTAGTAGGGTTGTTCCAGGTGGACTGTTGTCCACAACACTCTAAGAAAAGTCTGTAGAAATACGGCACAAAAATACTGTGCATTAAAGGTATGTAATATTGAAAGCTAGCAGTTGAAATGGGTGCTACAGTCCAAATTCAAAATACTGGACAGCATTGTTTATCCCGCCCCTTCCTCCTCAGACTCGACGCTCACACGGGTTGCCAGACTGAGAACACGCAACAGGAACAAATGCAATTGACAATGGAAGGCGACGAGCCTTATAAGCTAATGAGTTGATTTACCCATGTTTTAATAAGCCTCTGGTCATAGAGCTTTTTAGATGCAGACACAGAACAAACATTTCAAAGTAGAATAAATGTATAGTTCAGTCATGAAACTTTAGATGGCGCAGGCTGACGGGTTGTTAACGTAACTGATGATATTCAGAGAGTTAAACGACTTGGCACAAGCTGATTGGTTCATGTTGCATATGTAGCCAATGAGCTTACTGCCTTGCATTTATATGACTGGCTAGCACTTGAGTTTTTCGCTGCACGCTTTCAGAGTTTCTCTGAAACCCTCCACCTTCCCCAGCTCCACCTGTATACAGTAGATCTGCTACGGGTTATTTTATATGCTATTTGTGTAGCAGCAGTATGTCTTAAATACTCACAGCACCGTATTGCCATATGCACTGGCAGTAGCAAGTTCCTGTACTTGCTTGCAGCAGCAGCAATAATCTACAACTACAGCAATAACCAACAGCAGCAGTAATTCAACAGCAGCAGCGTAGCTATTCCGCTAAGACCAAATACATTAACACTGTCATATCCATCACCATGCTAAAATCTTCCAAGAGTTGTCATGACTGAACTGGCTGTAGCATTGTTTTTCAGAGAAACAAGTGTGTGAGCTTCGCATGTGTCCTAAATATCTGCAAACATATAATCGTGTTTTTATGCCATGTAGCCTAAATTTAATATATTTAGTGGTGATGCATTTAAAAAGAGAACCAACTCTCAAATAATTCATAGACACAAGTTCTCAGAGAATGTGCACAATGTAATAGTGCAATCAGCACACTAAAACCTTCTCTGAGCAGTTTCTATTTAGAATACTTTATACACAGCCACTACACTGATTAAAGTTTATGTGCAAATTCACTTAAACAACAGATTTCAGGGCAATCATTATCAGACTTCAAATCCCCTGCTGCGAGCAATGTTCCTATTATTATGCAGAATCCACAGGTTTGTTTGTGAGATTAAAGGACAGTGTTTTTCTAGAGTCTGTTGCTTTATTCATTTCGGTGTGCTGCTCAATCCTGTGCATCTGTCAGAACACTGCAGTCTGACAGATGGCTGCTTTAACAAATAGTTGCAATAGAAAAAGACTTAAACTGTTGGATCTCACAAACTAGATGTTACACAGCCACAATATTTCTGATCTAACAGTATTGGATTTTTGAACGTGTAACGGAGATCACTTAGTGAATAGGTGCTCAAAAGTGCACTTTGTTATAAGCACTAATAAACAGTCAATGTTAATAATAAGCATGCTAATAAGCAACTAGTTAGTAGTGAGAATTGGTCCCTATGCTAAAATTTTACCAAATGTCCTCATAAGAATTTCTCCAATAAATAAATGGTACAAAACCTCCTGGAGACACAATGATGCACTTAAGTAAAAAGGTAAAAGGTAAGGTAAAAGGTAAGGTAAAAGGTAAAACTTTAGTATAGGGACCAATTCTCACTAGTAACTAGTTGCATATTAGCATGCTTATTATTAACATTGACTGTTTATTAGTGCTTATAAAGCACATGACCATATTCTACATCCCTAATCCTATCCAATACTCAAACTCAACAACTACCTCACTAACTAATAATAAGCAGCAAATTAGGAGTTTATTGAGGCAAAAGTCGTAGTTAATGGTTTGTTAATGGTGGGAATAGGACCTTAAAATAAAGTGTGACTGGACTTTTTTTTTTTTTTGCAATAAAATCTAATATTATCTGTTTTACTTGTCAGATATCTGCTTGTTACCTTATTGAAGAGCTGCACTGAGTGATTATATATCCTTTAGAAATGCGTTTGATCAAGGGTACTTGACTAATTATATCCTAAGACTGGAAACCATTCAGACAACCCACCAACTGGTTGATTATGAGCCTCTCTAGTTTTACCTAGTTAGTAGTTTACTAGTATTTGGCACTTTTGAGGTAAAACGGGAGGGATGTTGTATGAATGAGCCAGAGAGAGAGAGAGAGAGAAAGAGAGAGAGAGAGAGAGAGAGAGAAATTGTCTGGATAAGCTCCAGATGGTTGGTGTGACAGATATGATGACTATGGTTGTGACAATGAAGGACCCAAAAAAATAAATCCCAGATCTGTGTTCATCTTGCATGACATGACATGTTCCCTGCGGCCGACACAGTCAGCAGAGCAGCCAATTAGACACAGTCAATGACTTTACAGTGCTCTGCACAGGCAGCCTGGATCTATCAAATGATCTGAACAACAGTTAAAACGTCACAAGACGTTCAAAGATTGCTCTGCACTCTCATTGTAAGCAAATAATTTTCTAATGCATACTGGCTTACAAAAGTATTTGGACACTTAATTCTCAGTTAAACCTGTCTGAATGTCTTTGAATTAGATTTCAAATCAAAGTAAGTGTGAACGACTGATTTTCTCTTCACTAACTTCACTTTTCTCATTTTTGCTCGATGTCTTTGAATTGGTTGGTGTTTTGGTGATTTTGGTGACCTCAGTGTATACATTTTTCTTTCCACATTAAAGCCTGAGATTTATTAAGTTCCTATTCAACAGTGGACTTTCAGTAATTATATCATGCTTCATTAATTAATGAGGATAAACAAAACAGAGGCAGCACTATTTTACAGTCCTGTCCCACATACATACTGCACTGATTACTAACTAAATACAGTTAGTAAGAACATAGTACGTAATTAAAGTAACTAGTAATAAGTAGTACTAATAGATGTACTTAACCCTAAACTGTTAACCTTAACCCTTTTTTTTCTACTGTTACTCTAATGTTTCTGACCTTTAACTCCGTGAAGCTATTTCTTTTAATGTAACTGTATCTTTGTTTCTTTTTGCTTTGTCCTGTTGATATTTGGTTTAATCCTGGGCTTTGACACTGCAATGCTCTTTCTTTGTTAATTGTTTTTTACTGTATAATTGTTTTCTGTTTCTTGTAAAGGTAACCTTGGGGTCTTAAAAATGCTATATAAAGAAAAATTGGTAACACTTTATTTTAAGGTGTCCTTTTTACACATATTACATGTACTTACTATTATAATAACAATAAATTATGCATAATTACATGCAAGTAACCATAAGCCAAACCTAATCTTAACCCTTACAATATAGTAAATACATGTAGGTAATTAACATTACTCAGTACTTAAATATATGATTACACTGTAACAAGAACATCTTAAAATAAAGTGTAACCAAAAAATTAATAACTAAAATTATTATGTAGTTACATGTAAATTCAATTAAGATGTTTATGTGTGACTATGTATGTTTATTGGCCTATGTTCTATTAAGCATTAATACAAGATAATAATGTTCGCAAATTACCATAATTATTAAGTTTATTTTAAAGTGCTATCAAAACAGGGGTCGGCAACCTACGGCACGCGTGCCAACAGTGGCACGCAGAGGGATAATGGCTGGCATGCGAGCAATAGGGAAAACTGTATACTGACGTACATTTTGATGTAGTAACTTCTCATAGTCACACAGCCTGTTAGGAGCTATAAATACTATTAAAGTGTGAGAATTAACTTGCCCTAGTCTACGGATGCGCACGTCACTGCTGCACATACTATACGCAGATCAAATCCTCAGTGGTCTAATAGCGTTCATCAATGTCTAAATGACTGAGATGGCCAATCAAATCAAAGTAGGCAGGGTTTACCATTCACAGATGCTGAGCAAGTAGGGCTCGCTGCAGCCCACAAGATCCAGGGGGCGTGATGGATCCACATCTAGGGGGTGGAGATTGGTAGGTTTAGGGGTGGAGATGGGTGGGTTTAGGGATCAGGGGGTGGAGATGGGTAGGTTTAGGTAAATGTAAGGTGGGAGGAGTTGGATCTGGATCCAACCACACCCCCTGGATCTTGTGGGCTGCAGCGAGAAGCTCCTCATGCTGAGTGCGATGCGTTAGTTTAACATTGAAAGAGAGCGAGGTAAGATGAAGCTGCAAATCATTTAATATTAGTCAAATGTGACCCTGGACCACAAAACCAGTCAGAAGGGTTTTATACATCAATTATATACATCATCTGAAAGCTGAATAAATAATCTTTCTATTGATGTATGGTTTGTAAGGATAAGACAATATTTGGCTGAGATACAACTATTTGAAAATCTGGATTCTGAGGGTGCAAAAAAATCAAAATACTGAGAAAATTGCCTTTAAAGTTGTCCAAATGAAGTTCTTAGCAATGCATATTACTAATAAAAAATTAAGTTTTGATATATTTACGGTAGGAAATATATCTTCATGGAACATGATCTTTACTTAATATCCTAATGATTTTTGGCATAAAAGAAAAATCGATAATTTTGACCCACACTATGTATTTTTGGCTATTGCTACAAATATACCCCAGCGACTTAAGACTGGTTTTGTGCTCCAGGGTCACAAATGTTTTACACAGAAATGTTAAATGACCGACAGCTATATCCGGTGATGCAAACTTGAATTTTTTCTCAAATATGGCCATTTTGAGAGAGAGAGAGAGAGAGAGAGAGAGAGAGAGAGAGAGAGAGAGAGAGAGGTGTGAATTGTCTGCATCTGTCTCAAACAATGAAGCTGAATTTAGTTACTTAAAAAACAGCGATTTTACGCCCTCATTGCTGAGAAATATAATGTAGCGATTCAGTATCAATTAATAAAAGTCGCGTGGCAGCACTGACAAGAAGTTTATGAGCTTCTGAATGTTACTTTTTGCACAGAGTGATCTCCGATCTCTGTGTGCGAGTGGTGTGTGCGTGTGTGTGTGGACGCGCGCACATCAATTAAAGCAGCGCATTAATATAGAACGGCGATTAAACTGAACGGTTTTAATGCATCGGCCTTGTCTCACACACACACACACACACACACACTGTATTGGCACAGCGGTTAACCAGAAAAATGAAAAATGGCACGTCATGCCGAAAAGGTTGCCGACCCCTGCTGTAGATCATACTTGCTTATGTAACAGTTTGAGAACAAATCAAAGAGAAGATTTGGCTTTAGCGCAAACCAAGATTAAATTCATTTGGGCACAAACTACTAGAAGAAATGTGCACTTCCTGAACTTAATCCACCAAAGTGAGTGAAGGCACACTAACTAGGGATGACACTATCTGTTCGTGTGCACACATTAATTTGTTTTGTTACTCATTTGTGCTAATCCTGTAAAACTTTTGATCTTGTACTCGATGATGCATTCAGATGACATGTTCAGAGGTGTGTTTCACAGCCAACACACTGAGTAAAGCCTAGATCAGACTATTCTAACACTCCCACTCCCCAGAACCCTTCAGGCCAATGTGCAGGCCTGCCATCCGCACGCAAATAAATAAGAGAAGGCAGCATAAAGTGTTTCTTTCTAGAATTTTCTTTATGCCTTTCAAGGACACTTATGTATATGGAATAACGCATCATTGTCTTTATACGTCCATACTTCATAAGTGCAAGTTAGTACTCTTCTGTTGCTCTCATTGCTAAAAAGGATCAGACTTCATGGTTTATGAAAGCTGAGCTCCTTATGTTAACCCGCTTTATAAAGATTATGCTTTTGGTAAACATACATGTCAGCAGTGAGAAAACAAGCAAGGTAAATTATGATGCTGAGGGGCTGAAAGAGAGAGACTCTAACTCCCAATCTCTACTTTGAAGGAATATTTGGTTATTTCCAAACTAAATGTCTATGCTTCAGATGCTGTCGAATACCACAGAAAATAATTTCAACTTGGTCCTCAGTAGAAACAAACAGAAAATGTTTACAGAAATACTCATACCGTTGTGAAAAAGAAGTACACTTTAGCATATTTTAGCATACTAAAAGATTTATAACGTAAATAATATAATTCAAAAGAATATAAGTGGGAAGTGAATATATTGTTTTCAGACACTTATGTTAATTGCAACTAAATGAAAAAGTAGTATAGTTTAAATTTTTATTAAATGCAATTAGTGCTTTTCTGACCGACTTAAGTACAACTTTACAAGTGATAATATTTAATACAACTTTATAAAAAGATAATATTATTTAATGACATTTCTATAGAAACTTGTACGTCATGTTCAGTTTTATCCGAAACAGATGAATGTGTGTAAATGTTTTTTTTTTCCAGTAGTGGTTGTGCATATTGTGTCAGTCATTCTTTTAAAAAATCTTTATGGTTTGTAATATTTGGCTAACAGAATGGATTTTAGCAACTAAGCTACAGAGAAAACTGAAGTCCATTTGTATAAACTAAGGGACAGATCAAATTTTTTTGTCTGTGGCAATGGATAAAGATGCTGTCTATAAACATTAAAGTGCTAATTCACTAATGTCATTCCAAACCAATAAGACATTTGTTCATCTTCAAAACAAACTATATTTTAATTAAACCTGAGAAGACATTGACAATGTAATCAGTTTACCATATTTGATGTTCTCTATGTGCATTGATCAATGTTTATATGCAAATAAAAGACTAAATTAAGTCTGTTCATCATATAAAGTGATTGTTTCACCACAAGACTTGTGTTAAACCATTCATAAGATTACTTTTACAATGTCCTTATGAACTTTTTGAAACATCAAAGTTTGGTGGAATAGACTTTCAATGTAGGTAAAGAAACCTCTCAAGAATTAAGATAAAAATCTTTGGAAGGACATGATGTTGAGTAACTGTGACAAAATTTTCAATTTTTGGGTGAACTATTCCTTTAAGATGTGAATAATCAAGAATATTCGGTAACACTTTAGATTAGGGAATGCATATTCACTATTAATTACGACTTTTGCACAAATAAACTCCTAATTTGCTGCTTATTAATAGTTCGTAAGGTAGTTGTTAAGTTTAGGTATGTGGTAGGATTAAAGAATCTAAAATACAGAATAAGGCATTAATAAGTACTACATTAGTAAGTACTAATAAACAGCCAATATGACAGTGATATGCATGCTAATAAGCAACTAATTAATAGGGAGAATTGGTCCCTGAACTAAAGTGTTACTGAATATTCCATTAAGGCTCTAGAGTTTGTACTGATTGTACAGCATCAGCGTAGAGTTAAAATCACAGGCTATGTGAAATGATGATGGACTTTCTGTTCAGTCACAAACACACACCACATTCTGTCACAGCTGGGATCAGATCAGAGACTCAGCAGTGCACTTAACGTCCAATAAAGACAGGAGAAGTGTGTTTGGGTCTCAGTGTAACACACTGGCCATGACCCCCCGAACATTTGATATGGAGAGGTTAGACAGGGATAATGTGTGTGTGTGTGCGTGTGTGTCTCTAGGGTGACAGCAGCAGGATGAGAGGCAGGAAGTGAGCAGAACTCCAGACATCTGGCACTGCTGTCTCCCCTGACACACACACGCACACACACACACACACACACACTCTGATCTCCTCCGATCAAAGTCTGCCCTGCTTACTCTTCCACAACACACACATCCAAATAACATCCACACACACTTACACGTGTTCTCCTCACACACAGAATCAAGCTTTTAGTTTAGCCAGCAGCTCCTCTGATGAAGGCATCAAACTGTGATCTAAAACCAGTCTGTATGTGTGTGTGTGTTGGCTCTCAGGGCAGTCCAGTCAGCAGTTCTGGTCTTTGCATATTCAAGGTGAGGTAATTTGACTTAAATGGCTTTAAACAGCGAGAGAGAGTCATGCTGAGAGATCTTTATCCTCCAGCACTGCATGAGTGTAAATACAGTGAGCAACAGACGGAACTGTGTGAAAAGTACAGCTAGAGCCGGACAGCAGCATTAGTGAACAATATTATGCATAATATTACATATTATTGACACTACTAGCTTTTAATGCTAATGAAAACTACTGAACACTATTCAGCAACAGTGGCAAGGCCAGAATTCTCCAAGTGGGTGAATCTTTGTGAATTAGGGTAGACCTCTGTTCTGTGCCAATGTGTGTTTTTAAATGAATGAACAATTCTGGTTAGGGTTACAACAAATTTGAAAAGATATATTTATACTAAATATATATAATACTATATAAATATATATATATACAGTGGGGGAAAAAACTTAATTGATCCCCTGCTGATTTTGTACGTTTGCCCCCTGACAAAGAAATAATCCGTCTATAATTTTAATGGTAGGTTTATTTTAACAGTGAGAGACAGAATAACAACAACAACAACAACAAAAATCCAGAAAAACACATTTCAAAAAAGCTATAAATTGATTTGCATTTTAATGAGTCAAATAAGTATTTGATCCCCTATAAATCAGCAAGATTTCTGGCTCCCAGGTGTCTTTTATACAGGTAA
>JAFVLL020014709.1:0-14773 GCA_021397915.2 Tor tambroides | reverse complement strand
ATTAATTAAAAAAAAAAAAAAAAAAAAAAAAAAAAGAGATACCTAAATGTATGCACATCTTGCAGATAAAAAGCTTGATAAAAATGATCAAAACCAAACTTATTTTAAGGCTTATTTATTTACGGAGTACATATTAAATATTAATATTTCTTTCTTTTTTCCTTCTAAAAATGTGTAACCAGTTCAAGTTTACCCCTTCAATATGAAGGACAATCTCACTGGTTGCATACCAATTGTTCATCTCTTCCATAATAGAATCTTCAACTGGAAAACGGCTGAAAATTGGCAAGTGAGACTTAGGCTTTAAATATATCCTCTTCAAATCATCAGACTTGATTTTCACTTGGTATCATTTTTTATATTGCACAGTCTGCAGATGTGGCACACAATGGCAGCAGTTTAACAAGAAATTCTCTTAGCACATTTCATACAATGAACCGACAAAGATGTTATATAGGGTTTACTCCAGACCCCCTAGTGGTCTTGTTTACAGACATGTCTAGCTCTTCATGAAAGGGGTCATCACACATGTTTTACTTAACAAAAAATTAAAACATGCTGTACTGCACTGCAGCAACATATACCATCTGAAAGAAACAAGGTTCACTTTATGTGACCATTTCAACCAGCCTCTGTTCCCTCTTTAATCTGCTAATAGACAGCTGATCTAGGTCTACTTGTAAAGTATTCAGCAGGTAAATCATATTAAGAGCTTTTAAGAAAATGTTCGTCTTCTTCTGTTGTCATACCAAGAGAAATATTGTTGTTAAAACCTTTCAACACTTTTGGATAGTTAATTATGTCAGCTCAAGTCACCAATAGGGTCCACTGGTTGCAATGTGCCCCCAACTCTGCCAGTTTGGGAAAATGCCATTGGATTGGAGCAGACTTTTACATTTATAAACTTCCTTGTCTTGTGTTTTCCTGCCTAACTTTCTGGATTCATTTGGTTTCTTTCCCTGGTTTGAGGAATTCCATGTATTGTTTTGTTGCCAAGACGCTGAAACCAGTCCATAGTTTCTGCCATCGTTGTTGTCCCAGTAGCTCTGCTCTCCAGTTCTGTAGCTAATGCAAAATTCGACCTTATTCTGAGGGGGCACATACACAGGCAGTTCAATGGCAAATGAGAATGTGTCTGTATCCTGACAACCATAGACATTATTCATAAAGGTGCATTCCACATCCTGGAAGCTCTTCCAGGTGTCGAAAGTGATTCGCACATGAACCAACTTCTCGTAGGCCAGGTTACGCACTTTGATGGTGCCGGTGAGGGCTCGCTCCTGTACGGTACAGTTCTCCAAACAAACAAAGTTCTTCAGCAACCGGCTACGGAAATCTAGGTAGTCTGCCGCAGGCTGTGGAAAATCTAGAATTCTGCTCTGGACTGTATTTATATGGAGAGTTGCTGTGACGTCCTCTAGGTCTTCCAGGTCAAACTGCAGTTCGGATGTAATAGGTTCTCTGTTATCGAAAGTTGAGAAGACATGCACCGCGGTTAGTGACATACCCTTTGAGTCTGCAAACACAACCTTCTTCTTGACCTTGGATTTTGGGGTCTGCCAGCCCAGACGAGGCGGCTCCAGTTGGGCTCTGGAGCTCAAGCAGGGCCGCAGGGGTTTGTAGCAGGTGTTGACCAGGTTGCGTGTCCTGTAGTCTTCATAAGAGCTCAGGAAGCTGCGCAGTGGGGGAGAATGGGTGATGTACAGCTGCACAGCCACGTCCACGGGCATAACTGGACCCGGCATTGGGGGACTGAGGAGATGAAGAACTCTAAACACAGACAGACAAAAGACAACCCAGATGTGTGAGTACAATGTCTTTCAAATGTTTCTTAAGAAATTAGACATGAGTGGAAATGACAAATGTTTGTGACAGCTGCCCTTGAGCCCCCCACAGAAAGTCAAAACAAAAGGTTGTAGGGCTCTTAAAAGTATTTAGATTTTACATGTAAATGTATGTATATACATTTTTATTTTACATGTAAATATATGTGCTTCACTTAGGGTTTCAAACATTTCAGTAACCACAAAAGTTACGGTTAAAAGAAATTCGCGAACTTAAATAGCGTTGCCCAATCAGGCAACCATAACAACAATCGAGTCAAGTTCGAACACTTTTTGTAAGGAAGATTCTTTACAAAATATAAACTCTCATTAAGAAATAACATTAAAAAATTATATTACAAAATATACAATAAAATACATCACAAAAAGGTGTTTAAAAAAAAACAAACAAAAAAAACTTTAAGATAGTCGACGTGTCGCTTACTGTACTCGATGCACCAGAAGACACTTTGCATTTTTAAAACGTATTGTTTTAAACGTTCTTACCTTGTAGAACTCATGGAGAAAGTGCTTCAGTTTAAAGTAGTCTCTTGTGCAAAGCACACCGCAGAGAGGCAGGATTTATAAGCAATTCCAGAGCGATTTTAAAGTAAAAATTCGTTATTTCAAGGTTTCACCCTCAGAACTATAGCCTGTCTGCTGTGCTCTGCCGACACACCCACACCACGCGGCACACACTGCGAGTCCTTTAATAAAGCCTTGTGCCGCTTATTTGCATATTCCACACCCCAGCCAGTAACCGAGCCGCACATTTTTGTGTCGACCAATCACCACCGGAATAGATTTAGTATCCCGGACCCCTGTCGGCGCAAATTATATCTCACTTGAGTGTGAATATCTATTGCCAATTACCGTGGTTTTGTTAAACTGACATCCTCTTGGGTGCGGTAATGGTTGTAGTTTATATTATCTTTTATTTCAAGACTTGTAAATGTCTTCAAAAAATCTTCATTAAACTGGAGGTGACGCAGCAGGGTAATCTTTAATCTACTGAGTGTGGTCGTTTGCCCTGTGAATGTAGGTCATGGGTAAAGTTAATCTTTGTTTTCTGAAGGTTGTAATAAACCATGAATCTAAACTTAGCACTGACACTAACAAATTAAGGCTCAACAGTGTCTGGTGTGTTTACCAAATGTTTCCAAAGGGCTCTTCTTTGGCCCCATTCCATACATGACTGTGGCGCATGATAGAATAATCTGGTTTTGCAAGCACTCCAACTTCAGGCCATCCAATCCACGTCAAAGTACTTCATGCAAGCTATACTAATTAAAAAACTGACATTTTCTCTCTGTCAGTCAATCTCTTCACTATTTCTCATAGTTGCGTGATTTTATCACCATTTAGTGATCATTGTTTGATTAACGATTAAGTGACGACATGCTCTGATTGACTGATGTGCATGGCCAGATGTCCACCTCAGTGATCAATAGCTAGCACCTTATTGATGTGCAAATGTTAAACTGTTTCGACTGTTTGTTTTGGTGAATAGAGGTTATCAACCCAGTGGGGCACGAAAACTAGCAAAGGGTAAAACATGTTCAAATATAACATCTAAGACCTCTTTCTCTCTCACGAAAGGTAGCAACACCAAGACGGGGGTTTGAATGTTATGACAAAATATGAGATAGGAGGGGAAATTATATCCAAACGCTTTTGCGTTCTCTTGCTAAAGCGTTTCAACGAGAAACTTTTCGTTTGCTAGCAAATCTCTCTGGTGAGCGCAAAAGTTTTACGATTAAAGAACGCAAAAGCTTTGAAATGTATTTTATTTTTATTACAGTTTCATTTTTTTTATATCACCATGTTCCTTAATGTAACATTGGGTTAAATTGTATAGCCTACTAAATAGTCACTAGCTTAATGCATGACTGTAAAAGTATTAGTGTGGTGGTCTGATATCCTCATGTCAAGTAGGCTACAGAACATTAACACTACTTGACCACAAAATGCATTTAATCATACAGTTTCACTTAAACAGAGACATTTTCGGGGCATTTGTGGTAGAATAACATCTGCAAGGATTTAGACTGACCTCATCCAAAAACATGTTGCTTCTGTGGCATAAGAATACGATTAGGCTATAGCCTTACAATTGCATAATAAGTCCTGTGTCATGCTGCCAAACCCCACTATGGCACACGAGCCTGAAATAAAATGAGTGCTTGGCTGTATCACAAAACTTCAATGTCTTATTCGGTGCAATTGTTACCAATTGGAATATACAATGGTGGAGAGAGACATCTAGTGGACACTATAAAGGAAGTATTCATTTTAAATTTAGAGTCTTAGATCTAATCGACACCTGTATTACACACTAGCCTATTTGCTGGGCCGTCATGTCCAATAAAATACGAGTCCTATCTGTTAGTATAATCTTATTTTAGAGACACTTTTAGATAGACAGATAGAGAGACAAACAGACAGATAAGTCTGGTAAGTCACATAGAAGTTTCATGTGTATTTCAACATCCTCAAGTACAGACGGACTATTTCATGGAATCTCTGGTGTCAGCCAGATTAACAAACACATGACCCAATTCAGCCAATCAGTAAACCAGATGCTCTCCTGACTACCTAGGTTTGGGTCGATGCACCACACCAACCATCTAAAAAAAGCCTGGCATAAAAGGTTATTTGACATGTTGCAACTTCACAAACTTTTAGAAAGAGACAAATGCAAATCATGTGTCATGAATAACTGTGGTACACTTCTACTGACCACTGAACGTAAATTCAGTAGTTAGCTTATTATGTTTTACTGATGTAAATGTCTCATTTTTGGTTTGGCGGTCGCAGTCAAAGATTTTTACAGAACCTAAGCTGACCCAAACCCACAGAAAATTATCCACAATGAATAATTAAATACTTATTATTAGTTCATAATTATTCATAATTATTTCATTTTTGTTTTTGTTTTTTATATGTAATTATTTTATAATTGATGTATTTAATTGATTTAATAATTGAATTATTTAATTATTAATTTAATAGTTACATTTTAGTTAAATATGCTTTGTTTTTCAATAAATTAAGTGATGAGTTTTTCTTTTCCCCTTTAAAATTTTGTTATCTTGCAATAGCCAGCCAACAGGTCGACTGTCTCTGTAACTGCACTGCAGATCACAGGCTTGGAGATCTTCATTAATATCTCTCATCCAGCAGGGGGCGCTGTTGTTCTGATCAGAGCTCACAAGCGTTGAATCAGACTCAATGACCAGCCCTTCTGTACAAATATGTGTGTTGCAGTTGTTAGTATGTACACATTTTCAGTATATTACTGTAAGACCTGGGGTTGGCTGCTTAATCTGTTTCCATAAATCATCTTTAAAAAAAAAACCTTGCTTCTTCCACTAATGAAGCAATTTGGTGACGTGTGCCAAGATGCCGACTGACACAAGATGCAGAGCGTGCAAAAAAACTTGTGCGTTTTAATCTTTGTAAAGTTTTTTCTCTGCTTTTTTAAAGCTGAACTCCATGAGGCAGCACAAATTCTGATACCATGAACAAATTAACACTTCACAAAAAGTCACTGGTGTCTTATTATTTTCTTATTGGCCAAATAACCCATGAGCCCTGTGTTTCCACATGGCACGGCTTCCAACCTCTACTATGTCAGAACTAATTTTGCGTGTCTTGTATCACATTTTGCAGTTTTCCATTGGATCGATGTAAGGCTCAAGAGAGTGAATGTGGCGTAAGGCCAGGTTGGAGAATAGAACATTGCAAGGGTGTCCGAATGGGTCACTTCTCCACTTTGTACAAAACTGTTCCGATGTGGGAAGCGTCTTGAGCCCCTTTGTGTGATTCTCAGGGGTCCCAGTTGGGTTTTGGGGAGGCTGGTGTTGTTTCTCTGTAGATTGGGATGGGAAAGGGGGCCTTAAATGGGGCATCTGGCTGAATGCCTGTTTTAAACCCTTGATTTATGTGCACAGACTAAGAGCCAGTCTGTTTAGTTAGTGATGTGTCTGTGTAAGAAAGAGAGAGTGTGTGTGTTTGAGTGTGTATTTGTTTGATAGACTGGGCTGAAGATGTGCACCTCATTGAGATTCTGTCTCCAAACACAGCGTCTATTGGACAGTAGTTCACTGTCTGTAAAAGCCATATACAACCACTTAAGTATCTGGTAAGATTCATAAACATTGTAATTTGACTAAGCATTTCAGATCTCTTTCATATAAATTTGAGTGAACTGAATAAAGTGCTGAGAGCATAATTCATTCAGTTTGCTTAGAAATGTTGGGTAACTCAAAGAACAAAAAGTCAGTATGTATATATTTTATGTATTTTCTAATTTTTAAGTAAATGGTCCGGTTTCTGAGATAGCCTAATGGGCATAAAACCATCAGCCTTGTTTTATTGCATTTAATTCTGTTGACTTTTGCTCTCAGGGACATTTGCTCTCAGTAAGTAAATTAACCATTTTCAATCCTTTTTAACTGTCCTTGTTGAATGAAAAAAAAAAAATACTTGAACTGAATATCTCTCACTGAACTGTTAAACTCAAATAAAATACAACAAATACAACAAAAAATAATTTTTATATAAACTGTACATACTAACATACATAAATTCGAATCAGTGAATCTTTTTTTAATCTGTTCATTTACATTAACCCTCTGAATGAACCGATTCACTAATATGAATCTGACCTCCCAACGCTAGGCTATATGAGAGGACAAGTAGGCTAAGTAAGTAACTTACTTACCATAAGTACCATTAGTTACCATAAGTAACGAATCACTAAAATTGATCTGACTTTTCAACTCTACAGAAGAGAGATGGGGACCATTTAGGACAAATCGAGTCACTAAAAAGATTCGGATTTTCCATGGCTACCTATTAGATAAATATAGGATGAATTGAATTAAATTAAGAAAAATAAGTCAAAAAGAAGAAGGATGAACCGAGAATGAACTTTCGACGCTATATATTCGAGAGAGGACTGTTCAGGTAAGCGTGTTTGTTTCTTTTGCTCAGATATTAAAACAGAATTTGCTCGCTCTGCACAGCTATATTGGTCGGAAAACTTCATTTGTTCCTGTAAAATCTTTACTACTATGAAAATGTCACGCTACTGATAAATATAGTTAAATTAACCCGCCTTCACACCGCTAGGGACTCAGCGACATAATCGCATTGATTCTAATGACTTGACTTCTATCGCTATAGTAGAGTAAAGAATGCTTGGAGCTCCACTACTTTTTTAGTTAGGTTACTCAGACACTTCTTCCCTCTTCTCTTCTCCCTGGAGAGAGTTTGATTGCCACTTTTAAACAAAAAAGTAGTGTATTCTCTGCACGCAGCAAATTAACAAAACAAACAGCTAATACATGGTTTAATCCAAATTCAATAAGATCTATGAATCTAAAAAGAGGATTATATAGGCTCTTGACTCAGGCATCCCTCTCACATACATAATGCTTGTTCACAACTGAAGACTCTGATTAATATTGTGGAATTTAAAGTTATTTGCCATTAACACATGAGATCAACCCTTAGGTTTTTTTTTTTTTAACTAATAATCATCCATCTCAAACAAATTTGTCCAAACCCCCTACAGTATGGAAGCATATGTGTAGCTAAATTCAATTTGAAATGTAATATGCAAAATGGCAATGCAGTATGTAAAATGGCAATGTATTTCTGTATTTAAATTTACATTTTCTCATACACATTTGTGCAAAATGAAAATGAAAATTCAAGTATAGAATTTAAATTTGCCATTTTCTACACAAGTTTTAAAATGAAAATTAAAAACATATTTTAAAGCTTTATAAGTTGCAAAATTAAAATGAAAATGTATTACCCAAATTGATTAGATATGTCCAAGCAAAAACTGTAGCAAAATGATCAGTTAAATGCTGTTTTTCCTAAATGCATTTAGACTTAGGGTAGGCCTATGCAATTGAACCCTCATTTATGTAAGTGTCAATGCATTTAAGAAAAATAAAGTAATTTAAATCACCATTTTGCTACCCTTTTGCTGCACCTTTGGCTCAGAATGCATTCTGAAATTCTCACTGCATTTTGCTACAATTATCACGTGGTATTATGATGAAAGTGCAATCCCAAGTGGCCCACCCCTAAGTCTAAATGCATTTAGGAAAAACAGCATTTAAATGATCATTTTGCTACAGTTTTTGCTTGGACATGTTAAACATATCTAATCAAGTTGGGTAATACATTTTCATTTTAATTTTGCAACTTATAAAGCTTTAAAATATGGTTTTAATTTGCATATTAAAACTAAACGGGAAATTTAAATTCTATAATTGAATTTTCATTTTCATTTTGCACTAAATGTTGCACATATGTATGGGAAAATGTAAATTTAAATACAGAAATACATTGCCATTTTACATATTGCATTGTCATTTTGCATATTACATTTCAAATTGAATTTAGCTACACATATGCTTCCATACTGCAGAGGCAAACATACACATACACAACTACATCATCTGCAGCACCCTGCCAAGTGCTTTTCCATGGCTGAGAAAAAAAGGTGATTAGTTCTTTTAAGTAAATATTAGTTATTATATTAGTTTTTTCTCTTGATGAGACAGCAATTTTTGTAGTGAGAAAAGAGAATAGCTGAAAAGTCTTTCTCTCAACATGTCTATCGTGTTGGCCTTGTCAGTAAATGCACTCACGGCTGTAGTTCATAGCACAATCTTTGGGAAGACAGTGAATTGATTCAGGAATGCCTTTTGTAAATTCAGAACCATTCGATCCAATTCACAATGAAATTTGATCAAATTCTTTTCAGTTTTACTTAATGACTTGATTCAGTATTTTTAGGTGCATTGTTAAAACAATGTCGCACTTTGGATGTCACCAGTAATTTTATACTATGACAGCTATTTCACAGAATCACAGTTCATCTGATTTTTATTATTTTAAATTGATTCTTGACCAAAACACAGGATGGACAATTAAAAAAATTCATGTTTCAAGACTTGTAATTGATGCATTGTGAGTATATATTAAGCATAATTCAGTTAGTGTTGTCAGGACAGCATGAAAAGTCTCATAATATTTGGCAACTGTCAAGTTATTGGTGCCATGAGCAAAGATGGCAAATTTCAAATTGTGTATTTCTGGGTGATCAGATCTTGTTTTACAGACCTTCTTTATGCCGGATACCAATTTGGCTCACTTTTACAAGTGAGTTGAATTTAACAAAGCAAAGTCAGTAGGAGTCCATTTATCCTTAAAAGATCTGTACTCTAGAGGGCTTTAGACATCTATGTAATATTGTTCTCCTAACATTGAGGTGAAAAGATGAATCTGCTGTATTAACCCTGCCACTGAGTCTATTGATGAAATCCATTTGTGACTATGAGCATAATATTGTAATCTATCTCTGCTCGCTTGGCCGACTCAGAATGTTCTAGGCAGCGAGTTA
Source organism: Tor tambroides (assembly GCA_021397915.2). NCBI lineage: Eukaryota > Metazoa > Chordata > Actinopteri > Cypriniformes > Cyprinidae > Tor > Tor tambroides. Next base: position 5,521 of record JAFVLL020014709.1, on the reverse strand, counting down.
AGCCTTCAACAGATGACTCTGAATCTAGCCTTTTTGTCCAACAATTTAGCTGCACAGCTTGCTTATTAAATGTGTCGCTGTAGGCAGTTGTGAGACTACAGAGAAGCCTGAACAAAAGAGCCATTTTCTCCTCACAATATTTTCCTCTTCTTCTCCAATTGGCTCATCAGGGGGAAGGTGAAAGCCACTTAAATGGCACCGTATGAGCTCCTCTATTTTCTGTGACCATCATTTTGGACCACTGATATGGCAAGCTGACTGATGCTGAGTGCAGAACAGATAAAGCCACTGCTGTCTGTATACAACATATGCACTGGCAAACACCATACACAGACATATATACACAATAAAAATAGTTTACATGACAGTGCAAGGTTCTTTTATTCATCTTGTGTGAGATCTGATGGACTTTAAATCTTGTCATTCAGCTGTGTTAAGCACTGCGATCTAGAAGTGATACATGATGGAATGATTTTCTTTCATATATCTATAAAATTTTGCTTTTAAAAATATATACATATTTAATTCATTAAAATGGTTTTTTATTGATCCGAGTATTATTTGCAATAATCATATACAACAATTTTCATAATGAATAAAAAGTCAAAGGTCATGTGTGGAATACAAAATACAATTATTCATATCTACAAAAAGTTAAATCAGGTTTAGTTACAGTGTACACAAGTAATTCATTGTGTGTAAGATCATAGTTAATGTGATTAGTGTGATTGTTAAATATTATACATAAACTATTTTCTCTGCCTATTTGTCTTCATCTTCACAACAGGATTTTTTTTATCCATGATGTCGAACTAGATGATGAATTTGTGCTAAGTCATATTTCTGACACCCGACAGTGTCGTCTCTCCGTCTTTTTCACATGCAATAACATTCTTATCCTCCCCTGGGTCCGAGAAAACATTGATAGCAGATGTTTCTCTTTTTTAACCATCAAAAAACCTGACAAAGAAGTTGCAGACAGAATGCCATCCTTCTCCGCAGTAGCTCACAGCGGGCTCCATGTCTGAGAATCCATCATTCACTACTTCTCCGAAGCCCTCATCCTCTTCTTTCTTCACCTCCTCTTCCTTCTCTTTCTGTACTTCTTTATCTTTCCTCGTGGGTGCCTCCGTTTTCCGTTTGCTCTCTTCTGGCATTCCCTTGCTCATGTGCGTGGTTGTCTCTTCTCCGCTTCTCTCTGTGAGTTTCATGTGAGATGCGCTGGGTGCTTTCTTACACAGGCGTGTTTTCAAGACTTTCTCCCCCTCACAAGCGTTCTTTCGTTTCTTCAGTTTGCTTACCACCTGTTTCCAGTACTGGGAGGACTGAGTGCTGTAGACAGAGCATTCCTGAGGTTTTCCAGCAAACTGGCATGTGTAGTGAGGTCCGAGCCCCTCCTCGCTTTGGGTGGTGCAGCTCACCTGGAGCAGGATGTTAGCTCCTCTCTCGAGCGTCTCCCAGGTGCAGCGGTGCCCATCCTTAGTGCTTAGTTGACCTGAGCCCAGCGAGGGATTTACCGCCGTACTATCTGATCCAGTCACTGCTTCTGATGGCTGCTTGGACTTCTTTTTTGCCTCAGAGAATGACAGGACGAGGAAGAGGAGGGAAAAGATGAAGAGTAGACTCCGCCCTCCCATGGCCGTGTGGATGCAGGTTAAGGAATGGAAGAAATCCCTGGTTCACAGTACACACAGCCCCCTCAGAATGGAGACAAAAATCACAGCACCTGCAAAACAGAAAGGAAAAAATGATGCAGGGTTATTATAGTTAACTAAAACTAAATCCATAAACACATTTGTTTCTTGAAATAAAAGAAATGTTAACTAAAATAAAACAAATAAAAACAAGTAAAAAACAATAAAACAAATAAAAACTTTTTTTTTTTAAATTTCAGATAGTTGCCAAGATGACATTTCTCATTTTCATTTAGTTAAACTGTACTAAAATAACTAAAATAAACAAAAAATAAAAAATAATAATAATAAAAAACGAAAACTCAGCAAAATAACTACAACTTTAAAACTAAAAATGAAAATGTAAAAATAAAAACTTATTCAAAATATTAGTGAAGATTATAATAGTATCATATATTTATAAAAGTATGATACTAATAAAATAACATATAATGCAGACTACATATTTGCGTCTTGAAGTGTTTATTGGATATAATAAAAAAAAAAGATTTTAATCATTTAATTTAATATTTAATAATTTATATTTATTAAATAAACACTTTAAATGTCAAAGTTAAAATTTTTACATTTAAGTTTTATAATTTGTTATATAAATATAAATTTGTTGTTAAATTTTAATAAACCTTTTATCTACAATAAATCTTTTTTATACAATTTAAAAACGGCCTGATGATGCAACAAATCACATCCCACCGTTGTCATCCTCATAAACAAAACTAGCACAGATATGATGCGTTCCCCTCCTTTTATGCCACTCAAGCACCTGCATTTAGAAAACAGCTGAAAAATGTCATATTCTCGTTTCTCTCAGTGCTGTTTTACTTACCAAACTGAGTGTTCCTTCAGGACTGCGAGTGAGAGAGGATTGTGGAAGGATAAGAAAGCAGGGGGGAGAAATAAAAGATGGAATCAAGGGATAAAGAAAAAAAGGGGGGAAAAGGGGGCTGGATGGTGGATGCTTTTTGGGGGCATCAATAGGGTATCCAAACCTCCCTGAATCTGGCACCTCCCTCCTCGTCTGAAGACAAATGGACACCCCTCACCCCATCCCTTCTCTCCACTTCTTTGTCTCCTTTCACTCAATCTTTCGGTTTCTCTCTCGCCTATCCTCATTTCCTGAGCGCTTGGTGTCTTACGACATGAATAAATAGAAAATTATATTTTGTCTTTGACTAAATAAACAAAAATAATTGAAACCGTTTCAAAAGGGAGACTGCTAATTACTTTAATGTTAAAAACATCAAACAACATTTCCTTGTTGTTTGGGCATGTTTCTTTTTTAAATTTACTTATCCTTGGATCAGCAAGCACCCTAAATTTCCCTAAGGGGCAACTTTTTTTTTTTTTTTTGGTAAATATTTTTTCAGTTAAAAGCAATACTGTAGACTTGAAAAACTCTTGTGTGTGTGCCTGTGATTTTGTGTTTGTGTTTATAGTCTGAAACAGTTTGTGTGTGTCTGTGTGTGTTATTTGCATTTGCGTCCTTGCTTACGTATATGGCAACCCTTTCTAATCCTAAACCATCCCTGTGGCCGGGTCGTGCTCTGCTCTTTTTCCACTCAGTTAATGCAGATTCTTGATAGTCAGTTGTGTTTCCATACCAACCGAACCCCAGCTGCTGACCCGCAGCAGACGCTGGTAAAGTCGTACATGGCTGTTGTCTTGCTCAGGGCCTCACAGGCAGTTTGGGTTCATCCCAAACACTGAATGTGCTTTTGGGAATTATGTGTTGAACTCAGAGGCAAAGTGGCGTATGAGCAGCTATGAGCATCTCATGAGTGATGAGCTTGCGGGAATCAAGTTAACTAATAGAGTCTGCTTCTACTTACTGCATTAAAGTCACAAGTTTTTTGCTCTTCTTGTTGTTCTTGCTGTTCTTTTGTATTTTCTGGGATGGATAAACTGCAGGTTTTGGGGCGAAAGGTTAATTATTTATAATTAATGTATATTTTTTATTTAAATATTTTAAAAATGAAATGACTACTACATCATGTTTTTGCTGTCTGCATTTGCCTTCTCTTTATCTAGTGACTCAAGCACTGACCAATGAGAGCAACTGAGAAAAAAACAACAATTTGGGTATTAAACATGGCCTTGAGATGCTCTGCATAGTTCTTCATTTTGAAGATTAATGAAATGGTTTGAATTGACCATGAGAAGAATGTGTGGCATGTGTGAGGGTTTTCAGCTCAAAGAATGTGTTCTTGTTAAGATTCAGAAAGAATCTCAGCAGTGGATTCTCAGCAGATCACAGCAGCAACATCTCCCTCTGCTGGTGGTGGAGATGTGCTTGGATTTAGGTTTCTATAGGAGTTATTTTGCAACACTGCAGTAAGCTATTTTCCTTGAATGTGCTAGATTTTCAATTCATTAACCCCTATAGGTACAGAACTAGAAGAATAACAAAATTCAGGAAACAGTAAAACTGTTGGTTCTACAAACTAGTGTGATTATGATAAAATGTGATTATGATATTATACTGTAAATACTTTTCTACACACTGTAAAAATTTACCGTAGAATTTACAGGATTTTATTGGCAAATTTGATGTTAAAAAATGATGTTAATTGCTGTAAAATGAATTACAGTATAATACTGCAAAGCAAATTACAGTTAATTGCTGTATGTGAAATACAGTAATTTGTAGTATTTTTTACAGTAAGATTGAATTAAACTTGTAGTTTATTTTACAGCAATATTTTGTAATTTCACTAAAGTACGGTATTTACCTGGCAACAAAAGTTGCCAATAAAATCCTGTAAATACCCCAAAATTAAAGATGATGTTGTAATAATTTAACAATGAAAATGCTGTAAAGAATAATTTTAAACTGTAAAATACTGATTTAAATGCATTATCATGAGTACTATCTTAACACATTTACAAATGAATAAAAACCAAGTCAAAGATGTTGCAAATAAATATTTATTAAAACTGGCAGAAAGACATTGCACAGCTTTTACTGGTCAAAATAAAAATGTCAGTCTTTCAACAGTTAAAATCTTATCATAAAAATAACATAGCATCCCAAAATAACTACAAATACCTGTTAAAAAAATAAATAAGCCATATTCTGAGTAGAACATTAACTTTCTATAAAAATGAAGGTCAATCAACAGAATTTGTATAATTTTGGTTAAAAAAGGATTAAAATAAAATGCTTTAATCAACATTATACCACAAATTCTGTTGTTTGAGCTTATGTTAAATATTCCTGCAAAAGACAATTTAATAAATACATGCTGAAAGTCCATCAACTTTCTGAGATGAGCACACACATGAGGGTTGTCCCTCTTCTCTGAGACCTTTCCACTTGTTTTGCCTTAATGTATCTGTCTTGTATCCAGTGAGTGTTGTGATTCCAACAAAACACCTGCACATAAAATCAAGCAGAAGCTTTAGAATAATTAGTAGTAAATCTCCTTCACATGCTTTCAGATGGAGCTGAATTTTATACACAGAGCCGTAGATCGTTGACAAGCTACTCAATATCGCGTTCATAATCGAATGTGATTCATCTACGTTTATGAACGCGATATTGCGTAGCTTGTCAGTGAACAAGCAGTGTAGTAAATGCCATCTGAAAGCATGTGAAGGAGATTTACTACTAATCACAGAACCAGCTTTACTAATCAATCAAAAAATGAAAATCTGATTGGTTTTTTTGTTATTTGATTTTGAATCAGAAACGAAAAATGAAAATTGTCTTGTTTTTCATATTTTAAAATTTCATTTTGGATCAAAAATACAAAATTGAAAAGGGAGAAGATGGCTCGTTTGTTCGTATTTTTGTTTAATTCAACAAACGGAAAACGAAATTTTGGCGT
>JAFVLL020014708.1:0-12367 GCA_021397915.2 Tor tambroides | reverse complement strand
AGCCTATAAGACTGATTACTCAAAAGTCTTATTCAGGACTATTTAGTGTGGGTTTTATGGCCTTATTTCAGCTACATTTTTTTTCCCAAAACTTACTAACCACGCATAATATTTTTTTTCTACAAAATGCAAACATGTACATCCATCTTGGTCACATATTATTGTAGCACAGTTTGTGCTGAATACAAAAAAAAATACATGTTGGTCAATAGTATAAGTAGCTGAAATAAGCACAAATATCAGGGCATGTCAAAACATCTCAAGGGCCCCAAAATCACCTCAGACCCCAGAGGGTTAAAAGAGATCTCAACAACATCACACACTGTGCTCAAATATTTCTCCTAGCTTTAAAGGAGACCATTGTGAGAGTGTTGTGAGAGACTCAAGAAAAAATCTCCATTCGATCTTTAAGTAGCCTCATTTCTGTCTAGGAGAAATATTTGTGATGTTAAAGAGATCTCACTTTTGATTTCTCTTTCCTATGGGTATTCAATAACACATCCAAATAAGTTTGGGAAGATGACCCTCCCATTCATTTATGTACAGTGAGAGAGTACCCAGGAGAGTCACACTTTAATTCTGAAGCGTTTATTCTTCGCTGTGAGCCCATGCAAAGCTCGATCCAACCACTCAATAGACTATACTTGGAATCAGAAGTAGAAGATGAAGAGGCTGGCCAAGAGACCTCTGCCACTACCTGAGGAAATCAAAAGTTTGATATCCATGGTTATTACCACTATAGTAAATTAAATAGAAAATAAGGTGGGTGAGTTAGAAATTTAAAATTACGCACATTACGGTCCTCAAAGCCCATGTACATTGGCTAAACAGTCAGTCAACATATTAGAATGCATACTTTAAAATGTAAGTGCACATAAAGCAGCTCAGCAAAAGCTAGCAGAAACTCTAATGGCTTTACTGAAAGGAATATCAAAAATTCAAGAGAGAGTTAGATGAAACATTCAAACTCTAGAGTAGACTGATGGATTGTATGAAACAGAGGGATGACCAGTTAAAGGCTATGTTTCATTCCATGCCAAATATGCTACTATTAAGGTGCATTCACGCTATATCATAATTACTGTGATTACAAGATACCAACTTGTAAAAATTGTTCACATTCTTGTAGAACTTGGACTTACAACTTGTGAACTGGGAATTTTCTGTACCACTTGACCGCCTCAGATTCATTAAGTGCTATGTTTATGCACTGATATTGTGATAGTTCTGAAAGGTCCAAGGGTGTGAACAGCACCTAGTAGAACGTCACATATTGTCATCTCGAAACTACAGTAATTATGACATGCCGTGAATGCAGCATTAGACTCAACCCCTCTTACAACTTTTCTCAACCAGTACATTTTAAAGCTCCTGTCAAATAAAAATTTCCCAAATTTGTCAGCCTTGATGGGGAGGACCCTACTCAGTAAAGCATGTGGCTTGGCGCCGATAGCCTCGTGGGCAGTGCACCGGCATATAGTGCTGCTGTGCTTTTGGCACTTTTTAAACTATCTACAACAGTAAAGAACAAAAACCCCAGAAGACAAATATAACAACCAATAGGGTAAAAATGACAAATTATTTCCATATTTTCCACCTTTTTACACACGGAAATTGAGCTTTCTTTCTCCTGTTCTCATTCTTAGATGCACACACACAGACACATACACGAGGAGACGCGGACAGAAACTTGTTGTCAGCGTTGCCATGCAAATTGATCAACAAAATAATTTCGCAACTGAAAAGCCACATGACATTTCTTAGCGAGGTTCTTGAAGCAATTCAACTTAAAGATTTGCTATTAGTAGACGCTGCTGCTGCAGCCTTCGCTGCTGCTGAACACAGCTGAGAGACGCACAGACACAGGTATTTACACCCACTTAATCTCTCTGTCTCTCTCTCTCTCTCTCTCTCTCTCTCTAATAACTGCATTAGCCTGCACATCAACAGCGCAAGTCTCTGTGATTAGCTCTAAAATGATGTTCTGGAATTTGCAACGGAAGGTTTGGGATGAGGAACTTGAGAAATTACTTCAACACACACAAGATTTCAGGATGGAAACATGACAGCAATAAATCATCTGAACAATGTCTTGAGATGGTTGTGACTCCAGGCCGTTAAAATTAGGCCTATTAGAGAAATAATGCACACCCAAAGTGGTAATATGGCCATGACGCCGGAGCCTATTAATGGAACGGTTCCCAGTTCACAAAGAAAGAATTACATTCAATCTTTATTGACTGAACATAAGTGCTTATTGCGATAGAAAACACTGTAATGGTTTCCACTGATTACGAAATATTTTTTGTTTGCTGGGGTGGTAATATATATTAATAGGGAAGGGGGGGCCCAAAAATTTGTTTTGCCTACATCACGATAAGAGGTAAATCCGGCCCTCCTCCTACAATCATGAGGTGAAAGCTGAATAAAGGATTAGAGATTCAATCCAGAGACTGGATAGGAGCATATGCATATTCACGTATCATTATAGAGCATTGTGCTTAAGCCATCTATAAAACCATGTATGTCTGAGTTAGAATTTCTACAAGCCACACTATGAAACTTTAAACCTCATAAATAGCTAGCATGCTGTGAGGAAGAGTAGCTACTATAGATGAGCTGGTAGAGAGGGACATAAGCAAGGAGAGAGACTTTTGATGTCAGTGCAAAGTGCCGAACAAGAGCAAAAACCTGGTTTATCAGGAAATCACAGGAAAGGACATTCATACGGTCCCAACAGTGTTGGCCAAAATTATTAGAACACTAGTATTTTCACCAGCTGAAAATGGTTTTAAGTCAGTTAACTCTATCTTGCTGTAGTGTGTCAGTAGGAAATATCAGTTCACATTTCTAAACATTCATTTTGCTATTATTTGTAATAATCCAGTGAGATTTTTGTTTGCACAAGGAGTCTGAAATTAAATGTTTAATTTTGACATTTAATGTATTGTCTGTTCTCTTCATTATTAGTGTTTTATTACCTTAATTATATGTTGTCTGCACTGTGTTTGTACTTCTGTACTGGAAGCTCCTAACACCAAGACAAATTCCTTGTGTGTGTGTGTAAACACACTCGGCAATAAAGCTCTTTCTGATTCTGACTTGAGCATCAACTTGAGAGTTTGCTATTGAGACTTGAGAGAAAACTGCCATTATTAACTGCCACCAGTTAGCACCAGTGATTAGGTAAGACAGAAAGCTTATAAACACCTGTGCACAAACAGCAGGCAGATAATGAAGTTCTGAAAATGCTAGAAAGGCCATTATTCAGCCATCTGCAACTCCATGGACTGCACCTGTTGTCCTACACCAAAAAAGGATGGGAGTCTAAGATTTTGTGTTGATTATAGGGCTTTAAAAACAAAGACCCCACTTGATGGATTCCCAATGTCACAAGTCCAAGATATTCTTACAACTCCACTATGAAGCAACGCACGTCATGATTTTGCTGAGTTAGATGTGTTCCTAGGTCAACATATTTTGTTAATCCTGGAACAACATTTTAATCCAAAAATTTAGTCTTGACCATATCCCTACACCTAAACCTAACCTTAACCATGAGTAATCCCTAAAATCAGAGGGAATGATAGATGAATGACACTGATGTACAATCACCAAACACTGATTGTAAACCTAAACTTCACAAAAACTATAAACTGGTTTTTCAAATATGATTGGTTAATCACAATATTGTTCCAGGGTCAACAAAGATGTTGATCAAGGAACATGTCGCACTTGGTAAAATCAGATTCTGCACGGAGCAACACTGTTTAGTACATTGGATTTGTGGACATGATATGGACAAGTCTGTGTGGATGAGGACAACATTGCAAAGACTGCTTTTGTCATGAAAAGGGTCCAATATGATTTTATTCGCCTTCCTTTTGGGCTAAAAATGCCACAGCTACATTCCAGTGTCTGATGAATACCATACTGTAAGACATCACTTGTTGATTCTGCTTCATCAGTATAAATGTTCAGCCAGTATTCATTAATATTATGGTAATTTGAAACAGGTTTTGCTGTGATATTTTACTCAAAAATATGATGTATGTCTATAACAATAATTAATAGACTGATCAATATGATGATAATTCTGTGAGTCCTAGGTGTTTTCCACTGTAAAGTACCAGTGAATCACAGATAAAAAATAAAAAAAATGAAATAAATAATAATAATAAAATCCATCACAGATAAAGTGAATTAAATGCAATATTTGTCAAATACACAGACGTTTCAGAAACGTTTTCATGAGCAAGAGAAACACGTTTTATATACTGCTTAACACAGCGCCATGTGTACATGATTAAAGTTCAACATTAACATATTTAAAGGTGGGTTATGTAATTTTTCAAAAACGCTTTAGAAAACTGAGATAGAACAGATAGAGATGGTGGATAAAAAACAAAAGGGAAAATGTCCGCGGAACAATAAGGCAAGAAGTAGGACCCGTGTAAATATCGGATCAGCTTTCCAGCGCTGGAGAGAACTCAAGGAGCGGAAGGCCTGCGATCGGACGCCGAGGTTGCTTTGGTTCTTCTCCATAGGTGAATAACACGTGTCTACACCGGACGCGCTGCGACGCAACAGCTAAAGTCTGCCCACACTGGACGCGATAAAGCGACCGTTGAAAATCATTTGAAATTTATGTCAGTATGTCATAAATAGAACGCAGCAGGTTCTCTGTCGGAGATTTGTCGCGCCGCGCAGCATTCACTGTAGACATGGGGGTGCGTCTCAATCAGCTCCCTAGCTCGTGAATCAGTTGATCCTGTACACGAATTGGTAAGTTCCCTGACTCACTGCACGTTGACAGTGATCACTCGAATTCCAGTGACATGATTACGCACAGAGTCAATGGACAACATTGTAGAACATCACCGCTTGAATTAATAAACAACAGACAGGACCGATCTTTTTGATATTATTTTTTATTCTCTTTGAACACATAATTTTGCTTTGTTTCACATAACTAATCGTTGCTTGGGTTGCGTATGTTATGTGTGTGTGGGGCGGAGCTATCAAAATAGGGGTGAGACCCTTTTGGGGTAGGGGAGTGTTTGTTTTGGTGATTTCAAATATCAGCATGCTTCCAGAAATCGCTTACTCCACCTTTAAATACCAATAAAGTGGGGGTATATATTATGCTTTTATCAGTTTTTTTTTTTTTTTTTTTTTTTTTAATAAACGTGACAATTAATATAACAGTGTGACTACAATAAAAAAGTTTTTACTGTTATAAAACAGATTTGTGAGCATTATTGGAATTTAATTATTAGAATAAACATGCAACACATGTCGTGCTTGTCATCACAAAATCTTACCAATGAGAATAAAGTGAGTCGTCATCAAGGCTTTCGCAGCCGATTTTGAGCAACTGCGGCGGCTGGTCTCGTTTTGCTCTCATGATACTTTGATGGCACATGTGATCGTAAGGCGGCTGCAGCGCTGAAATAAAAGGCGTTGCTCATTGGAAGCAGCGCTAAAGAGAATGACAAGTTTAGACATCAAAGTACCGCGAGAGCGATTCGAAAGCATAAGGATCCGTCTGCTCTCTTATCGCTCTCGCGGTACTTTGATGTCTAAACTGATCATTCTGCGCAGCGCTGCTTCAAGTCGAACGCGCCTAATGTCAAATTTTCTAACCAGAATGCATCGCTTTTGTCAGGAGGCAGCCGATCTTTGTGGCACCGCATGAAGTCGAACAAGCCTCATGGCAGCTTTTATTGGCCAAGGCCCACCCATGAGGCCGTTTGACCGACATGTCAAACAACCAATCACAGTTCGTTTCGTTCAGCGTCACGTTTCGGGGCGTGTAAATAGGTGTGTTCAACTTCATGCAGCGCCGTGAAAACCGATCGGCAGCTGACTTGAAGTAATGCATGCCGGTTAGAAAATTTGTCCGACTTGAACCGGGGCCGACGCCACGTCACTGTCATGTGTGGCATCAAAGTACCGCGAGAGCGTTTCGAGAGCAGCCGGCTCACTCAGCCGGCGCAATTTCTCCAGAGCGACTGCAGGAGCGCTGATGATGACACAACTGTTTCACGATTGGCCAAATTCACCACATGACAACAATGAGTGTGTTTCTAACATCTTCAAATCCAATACTGCTCACAAATCTGTTTTTAGAGCAGTAAAATCTATTTTACTGTATATTCGCAATGTTATATTGAGTCACATTTAATAAAAAACACTGATAAAAGCAAATATACCCCACTTTATTGGTATTTAAATAGTATATGTTTTGTTGAACTTTATTCTTGAACAGAAGGCCCTGTATTAAGCAGAAGGATAAAAGTGTTTCTGTTGCTCATGAAAACGTTTCTGAAACGTCTGTGTATTTGATAAATATTGCATTTTATTCACTTCATCTGTGATAGAGTATGCAAACACCGCGTGAGCGTCACTAACGGGAGCAGAAAGTGTCCGGCTTGAAGTGTCCGTTTTCAACTCCTCCCCTGACTGCAAGCGGCTACTCTCGTTGATCGCCGTCTGTAGCCGTGCTTCAAGTCGAACGCACCCAATGGTTATCTTAGTCATCTGTCTCTCATTGGTTGGTTCTTGTCATGTGACCTGTAGTGTTTCATATAAATAGTAGGGGTGTAACGATACGCGTGTCATGTATCGAACGATTCACGGGCAAGTTCCAAATCATCCTTATCCCCTTGGAGTGGGACATTGGAGTGAGCAGGGCACGTTTGTGTCGTTATTTAGTCGTTTGGAATGCACTTGGTGAAGGGAGCGATCTAATTTCTTCATTATCTTCAGCTGGGATGTTCCCGTGACAACGCAGAACGGTGTCCATCAGCAGATTCGCTGATGGACACCGGCATTAAAAAAAAAAAAAAAAATTACGTTTTAAAAAGTTTTATACATATTATTTTTATATATTATATAGCATATTTTAAAAACGCTTTAAAATATAAAATTCATGTTTATTTCCAACAGTTATGCTAACAACAATAAAAAGACGTTTATGACATTAAAACAGCGACATCTGCTGACGGACAACATGCTGCGTTAGCACGGGAACATCCCAGCTGAAGATAATGAGGAAATTAGATCGCTCCCTTCACCAAGTGCGTTCCAAACGACTAAATAATGGCACGCACGTGCCCTGCTCACTCCAAAGTCCCCACTCCAAGGGTATAAGGATGATTTGGAACTTGCCCGTGAACCGTTCGATACATGATACGCGTATCGTTACACCCCTAATAAATAGGCTTGTTCGAGATGAACTACACTAGCCTGCCACCAGCTGGCGAGAGTAGACGCTTGCTGTCGGGGTGGAATTAAAAGCGGAGACGTCAAGTCGGACACTTTCTGCTCCCGGTAGTGACCCTCGCACGGTGTTTCCATACTCTTATCACAGATAAAGTTAATTAAATGCAATATTTGTCAAATACATAGAAACGTTTTTATGAGCAACAGAAAGACTTTTTATATACTGCTTAATACAGCGCCACCTGTTCATGAAGAAAGTTCAACATAAACATATACCATTTAAATACCAATAAAGTGGGGGAATATATGCTTTTATCAAGTGTATTTGATAAAAAATGACTCGATATCAGTGCGACTACACTAAAAAAGCTTTTACTGTTATAAAAACAGATTTGTGAGCATTATTGGAATTGAATTGTTAGAATAAACACGCAACACACGTTGTGCTTGTCATCACAGAATCTAACCAATGAGAATAAAGTGTGTCGTCATCAAGGCTCTAGCATCCAATTTTGAGCAACTGCAGTGCCTGACCTCGGTGGCTGGTCTCGTTTTGCTCTCACGGTACTTTGATGACACACATGATTGTAAGGTGGCTGCAGCACCGATCAAAGTCGGACAAATGTTCTAACCAGAATGCATTGCTTTTGTCAGGTGGCAGCCAATCTTTGCGGCGCCGCATGAATTCAAATAAGCCTAAGATCCCTCATGTTGCCTATGTCCTTTGTCAAGTATTGGACTGTGTAAACTGCTGTTGGTTAATTTCTGTTCATGCCTGGTCAAGTCTGTTCAAGTCAAGCCTGTTCATGCCAAGTGAAGTCTGTTCAAGTCAAGTCTTTGTTCTATATTTGTTTGGATTTTGGAGACTGCTTTGTTTTAAAAAACTGCACTTGGGTTCATCACAACTTGCCTTCAGTGGACTGTTTGTTACAGAATACTCGGCCTCAAAATGAACCCAGCAGTTGCACTTCTGCGTTTACGTCAAGGCCATCGGGCTATTGAGGATTACGTATAGGACTTTTGCGAACTCTCTCACTGTGTGGACTTTAATGTTGTTGCATTTATAGGGCATTTTTAGTTTTGGTTTAGGTGAACCCCTTCAATCAAGTCTGCCAGGGGGTGAGATTTGTTGGTCACTGGAACGATATATTGACTTTGCTTTGTTGCTGGCTGGTTCACCATTTACTGTGGGGATTGCTGATGAAGAACCCTGTTATCCTCCATTATCCGCCACACCAGAGTATTTGCACATTATGTCAGGAGTTGTTCACGTCATGCCTACTACTCCTGAGTCTGTTCATGTCATGCCTGCCAAGCCAGCGCCTGCTCACGTCATGTCTGCTATACCAAAGCCTCTTCACACCATGTCTGCCAAGCCAGTGCCTGCTCACGTCATGTCTGCTACGCCAAAGCCTCTTCACGCCATGTCTGCCAAGCCAGAGCCTGCTCACATCATGCTGGCCACTCAAGAGACTCTTCACAACATGGCCACCACTCAAGAGCCTCGTCGCAATATGGTCGCCACTCAAGAGCTTTGTCGCAAGATGGCCACCAGCCCAGAGTCTCTTCGCAAGATGGCCGCCACCAATGGCCAAGATGGCCACCATGCCAGAGTCTCATCATGCTATGGATACTGTGCAAGTTTCGCCTAAGGAGTTTTTTTGGGGGGGGGGGCTATAGTGCCCAGGCTCCTGCGGATGTGGAGCTTGGCCCAGGACTGATTGCCAGTGTGATGGACCCACCAATGATGTCAGTGCGGGCAGATGGCATCCCCAGGGCCTCAGCATGGGCTATCACAGAGACTGTTCCCCTATCCTCAGTATTTCCTGTTATGGCGGTAGCCATCCTGAGTGTATGGGCTGCACACTGCACTCTAGAGGCCTCTCCTGTCAATGAGTCTGCCCCAGAGGTCTTTCCTGTCCACGAGTCTGCCCCAGAGGCCTCTCCTGTCCACGAGTCTGCCCCAGAGGCCTTTCCTGTCCAAGAGTCTGCCCCAGAGTCTGGGCTGTTCCGCCTCTGCTCTACCACCCTCCTGGACTTTTTTGCCTCAGAGGTGGCGGCGTCCGCTGCAGAACCTCCGGAGGTGGCAGCTTCCGCCTGTCACGGCCAAAGAGGCTGTTCATGAACTCACAGTCTGTCCTGTCATTGCCATGGAGGACATTCATAAACTCACCGTCTGTCCTGTCACGGCCAAGGAGGCAGTTCATGAACTCACAGTCTGCCCTGTCACGGCCAAGGAGACCATTCATGAACTTTCTGACTGTCTTTTCATGGCCATGGAGGCCATCCATGAACTCTCTGCCTGCCCTGTCACAGCCAAGGAGGCCATCCAAGATCTCACTGCTTGTCCTGTTAAGGCAGCAGAGGCCACTGTTAACCTCTCTGTGCGCTCTGTTCCAGTCATGCCTGATCCACCTTGGTGGATCCCTGCTTTGCTGTGGTGGTCATCTGTTCCACTGTGGGGATCTTTGCTCCTGTCTGCACTGCTGACCTGGTCCTCCGCCTTGGCTTCCTGCTCTGCCTGCTCCACCATGGCTTCCTGCTTTTCCAGCTCCACCATGCCTTCCTACTCTGCCAGCTCCACCCTGCCTTTCTGCTCTGTCAGCTTGGCCATGGCTCCATACTCCTCTGGATCTGACCTGGTCTCCTGTTCCATTGTTTCACTTGCCCTCATGTTATCCTGCTGTTGGTTCTTTGGTTCATGTGTCATGCTTCATTGATTGTCTTAGTCATGTGTCCTGTCTCTCATTGGTTGGTTGTTGTCATGTGACCTGTATTGTTTGATATAAATAGCCCTCATGTTGCCTATGTCCTTTGTCTAGTATTGAACTCTGTAACCTACTGTTGGTGAGTTTGTGTTTCTGTTCATGCCTAGTCAAGTCTGTTCAAATCAAGCCTGTTCATGCCAAGTCAAGACTGTTCATGTCAAGTCAAGTCTTTTGTTTTATACTTGTTTGGATTTTGGAGTCGGCTTTGTTTTAATAAACTGCACTTGGGTTCATCACAACTTGCCTTCAGTGGACTGCTTGTTACATTAACAGACCAAACTCAGATGACTGTCTTCTCAGCTTTGTTGCTTTGCCCAACAAAATCTTATTTTGACATCTGGAACTCTGCTTCTTGAGCTTTAGTTACATCGATAAGACCATTACTTTCTCCACAACACTGTTTGCCAAGCTGTGTGTGGAGTCTAATGCCCTGGCCATGTGCCTGGTAGGCTCATGCATTATGGTGCATTCCATTTGTAACACCCCCACCCCCACCCCCCAAGTCAGTGTTCTGACTCAAATCTGACTCATAACAGAATTGCAATGACCAACTTCAGAATCCAATATGGCTGCTCAGTGCATCAACAGAAGAGAAACAGTATAGCAATATATTGTTTATTAGCACTTATGTTTGTCTGTGTCTCACAGTACTATCCAACCTCTATTTGTGGACATATTATTATTGTGTTATCTGTGCAAAATACTGCTTTTTATGTGTTTTTATTTGACTGGTATTGCTAACAATGAATGGGTCCATCTTGGTTTTCTGACTTCTCTACTGGAACACAGTCCACTTGGGTGTGATGTCATTCCCAACTTTGAGATCCAATTACCTTTTGAGAGGTAAATTGAACACAGCATTTATCCAGCCCTGGAGTAACATCTTGAGAAGATCAGTGCAGAGGATCAACAGGATTATAGCTTTGATTCTTATGTGTTGCAGATGGAGAGACAATGCACACACATACACAAGGTGATAGATGGAGACAAAGTGCCAGAAGTCTGGAGACTTGAAGATAACTTGGATTATCACTGAGATGATTGGAGATGACACAAAGTAGACTTGAAGACTGCTATGCATCAGGGCCGTTCTGTCCATATAAGATGATAATGCTCTGCATACCCAGACTATTTGAGACAATAAGTTCGCGAGCTTGCATGCTTGTATTAAACATTTTTAAGTACTTGTTGCATGTTTGTATTAAAGTAAAAATGGATTATAAATACACCTTTCGCATGGTATTAAATAGCAAGCACTTTAAGTGTCTTGTTCATCATATTTTTTTTCATATAAAAGCAACAGAACTGAAATTATATCATGTTCATCAGCAGCGCAGTGCACGAGTGAGAATAACGCAATATCTGCCTTTGACCTCGTTGGAATCTGTTCCACTTCGAGAGGTCAGAACTGTCCGTCTTGACTGAGTTTATTTCACTCCTCCCCTCACTGCAGCCGCCTACTCTCGCCTACATTTCAGGTGAGGTGAAGCGCATTAGGAAGCCTAATATTAGATTCCTGGAGGGCTTATGTAGTGATCATGCACCAATCACGCGAGCAGACAGCAAGTCAGAATGCAGCATTGATCTGGTGACTTGGTGACTGTGCTAAAGAACTGTTAGTTTAGTTTTCACTCCGTCACCGAGAGATGGTTCATACTAAACTTTCCTCCTAATTCCTGCTAAATTTGTGTGCGTCAATGATGGAAAGTAAGCATTGATTCACATTGCATGTTGCTGTTATTGCCGTTTAAGATTAATCAAAATTATTGAGAGTATTGTTTCATGTGCAAATGAAGAAAAGCACGGAAGCCCGTGACCCTGCTGGAATGTTTCTGTAAACATATTCACTTAAAACCAGAGATGTATATTAGACCTGTTTACTTTAGCACTGTTAATTGTGATTGTGATATATTTCTATATAATACAACATTATCGTTAGATCAGAAGTGTGATTAATCTGTTAGATGTACACTTAATGTTTATGTAGATGTACCAATGTTTATGTATGTTTATTCGGTTTATTAATCCCACAACTTTAATGATGCACGGTATATATGTACAGTATATTGTATTATAATGTTATGTACAAATGTTTAAATTTGTTAAACATTAAAAAAAATTAACTAATTAATCGCACATTTTTCTAAAATTAATCGTGATGAATCACGATTAATTCCACCTAACATTAAAGTTTTTAAATATACTTTTATATTGCAATAATTTCGCATTCAATCTTCAAATGTACAATGTACAAACAACATAATTTTTTTATGATTAAAGGCCAGCATCACTGATATCAATACTACTGATGTCTCTATAAAATAGTTTTTTCCCCTGAATATTTAACCATTGACTGTAGCCAGTCAGCATTA
>JAFVLL020014707.1:0-53128 GCA_021397915.2 Tor tambroides | reverse complement strand
AATGCAAACCTCTTTTTTTAAGATTCAAACTTGAAATGAAAATGTATTTTGATTCTATTGAGTTCTCTACGAACATAAAAGCAATAAGAACAATGACTTTGCTAAAGGACTTGGCACTTCCTTTGGACTGAAAGACTGAGTTACCCTGGACTGTTGTTGTATTATATTTTGACAATGACAATTGTTATTGTTTTTGCAAGCATTTAATAAAAAAAAAAAAAACTACACCTAAACCTACCCGATAGTATGAACAAAGGCAGATGTGGCATAAAAACACAATGGCAAGCATGCCATTTTAGCTTGTTTTTCGATCTGCCATCTTTCAGCTCTTTCATCGTGAGTCATGTTTCTTGTGGGATTCATATCCAAGGATTCTGCATCTTAAGTTCAATTCCATGCCAGCTGAGCTACCGAGCAAGCTTGTTACACCCGGAAAGCAAAACATATGGAGCTGTAATCATAACTGTGTATGAAAATGATTACCTATTTTACTGCCTCTAGTGTTCATTTCCGTTGGAAACTGCAGTGATATGTACTTATTGGTACGTATTTCGCAAAAAGTTCCCAGAGGTACATTTTCATCATGAGACTGGGTAGGAAAAAAAACATAATTGTTTCCACAAATATAATGAGCAGCACAACAGTTACAACATTAGTAATAATATGTAATGTTTTTGAAAGATCGTGACACTTAAGATTCAGCTTTAACATTATGATACATTGTTATACTTTGTTCTTTTAATTGATTTTGATACTCTCCGTTGATGTAGATCATAAAAAATGTATGATTGTTTATAATAAAAAGCATAGTTGTTCTCAAAGTTTCACATGACTGATCAGTCTAAAAGAGCACTTTCGAAATTAAATAACAATGGAACACAATCCTTTATCTTGCATTTTGTTCAGGGCAAATTGCCAAGTTAATTGGACAGTGTTAACTGAATTCCCTTCCTGTTTCTTACCACTTTCTGCTCCCTTTTATTGCTATAGGAGGACAGGTCGAAAATGCTTATGAGGCATTTTGGTGTCACAACCCAAAATTGGCTGGCACCACAAACACTGAATTCATTAAGTCACCCCTCCATTACTGGGGCCACGTCAGATGATGGAAGATTCTCCCTGATGCTGCCACTTCCTTGATAGCTATCTAGTGTAATTAAACTTATAATTGCGATGCCAAGAAGCATTTCTGCTCGTAATTGCATGGTAGAATCCTGACAAGACTAGCCAGTTATTAGAAAGTAGAATCTCAGGCATTTTAATTGACTGGGCTAAGACACGGGTGAGATTCTGAACAAATTTTTAAAAAAGAAAGAAAATGAAAATATTTGTTAATAAATGCCATTTTCAGTGAGAATAAAACAATATTCTCAAGCTGCAATCAATGTGCTCAATGATACACAAAATGAAAATCAGTAAATTACATATAAATGATGGACAAACATTAGATTGTTCATCTTTTTAGCTGAGGATGTTCTGTACAACCCAACGTCTGACAGAACAAAGGGCTTCCTGTGTCTCTTTTATAGCTCTCTGCTGCAATCAGATTGTTGCTGAATGCACCCTTCTGTCTGAGTAATGTCTCATGTAGTGCACAATATACGTTCTCAATATATGAGACTGATAGAATACATTTTTTCAGACATTCTTCATGTAATAATTTGCTGTATCTCAAAGTAGACTCCAATAAAAGAACAAGCCATCCAGATGAGCTTGTTGAGTTCAGAATTATTTATTATTCATATGAGGATGACACAATGCATTTCGGTATACATTCTACTTCCACTAAGCTGGTAGACCATGGTGCTAGCAACACCAAGGTCATGAGTTAAAATTCCAGGAAATGCATCAACAGAGAAAATGTTTACCTTGAATGCACAGCAAGTCTCTTTGAATAAAAGCATCTGCCAAGTGAGTAAATAAATGTTAGAAGGTACTGACCACAGCATAGTGTTGAAACCTTTCCATAAGTGTACAGCAGACTGAAAATTATGAAGTTCATGTATAAAAAAAAAAATGCTCTTATGTTTGTAAAACTGCCATGGAAGTTTTGATCTACTGTATATGGACCACGTGTATAATTTTAAATGTGTGTAGATATTTTGTTATTAACTTATAACATGTTTTCCTGTTTATACAATAAAGAAGTGAAATATTCCAACGTGGTTGTTTTCTGATGTTATACTACAAAATATTCACAAAGACATGTAAATTAATGCAAATGCAATGTGCATATAATAAGTCTAACTGTAACAAGAGGCTTCTTCAAATTTCATGTCAACTGGTTTGTATAGTGCTGCAATAAGCTTTTTAATAAGGACAGTGGCTAGAATATAGATTTGGCATATGAACAAATTTGGCTTGAATAAATTTCAACAGGACTAAAAACTTGAGACAACAACTGGCTTCCAAAATATTTCACAGCTAATGGTCCTATCAAAGGGAAATAGACCCATTAATTTAGGCCTCAGCTGTCTCTCAGTGGAGTATGAATGCGTCACAAAGCTACAAAACTTGACCTTGATAATCTGAGTACTATAGAAAACCACCTAATGTCACTTGAAACTCAAGTGAATTTGTCATGTCGCAAACAAAAAGATTTACCACAAACAAATACCATGATACTATGGTAAACTTTTAAAAAATTAGGGGCCAGATTTACCAACAGCTTGCCCGAGCAACCCTTTTTTTGGCGTTAAAATGGTACTATCAGGATTTACCAAAGACGTGCAGTGAAGAATTGGCACTGAAAAGGCATGGATAGAGTTACTTTAACCTGATTATGGGAGGAGAGTATTAAAATGAATCACACAATGCTATTTACTAACATTTGCGCTCGTCAAATTACTGGTATTTGCGCCATTATTTAACGCCCAAAAAAAGCATGTCTTAAAGCAGATGGTAATTTGCGCTGCTCTTGGTAGATTGTGCTGGTCATTATGGAAATGATCTGGCTGCATCTGTGTTCTTTAATGTGCGCATTGTCAGTAAATCACACGCAGAATTTTCCCCTCCCATCGGTGCTTTTATGGAATTGCGCTCTAATGCTAATTTGCCCTGTTTAGTAAATCCGGCCCAAAGATTCCAGAAGGATTTTTTGCAGCCAAAGAACCATATCTGGTTTCCAGCCAAAAAAAAAAACATTCAATGATAGTTTGTAAAAGAACCATTTTTGGGGGCATGTTTATGCTTGGCAAGTTTGGTTCGATTACAATGAACTCTGGTGCGACTGCTCAGCCTACTGCTATGTTAGTGCGGTCCATTTAAATAAGTGTGAACACTATCATTTGAACCTTTGTGCCTCGCAAACACCCTCTGAAAAGGTTAGTCTCGGTCTGCTTTCAAACTAACTCTGGTGCAGCTCGACTGAAACATGAACGCAATGTGGACCAAAGACATCTAAACGAACTAAAAATAGGACGTCATGTCACAAGACGTGGACCTAAAAAGAACAGAATGCTCAAGCATACCTGGTTCCTCTTGTCATAGGAGCTGTGATGCCCATTATAGTCTGGTACAAGCTTTGAAACCTCTGTCTTCTTACATCAGCTATTCATTTGTGTGTGCAACGGAGACATTCTTGGCAGTGTTTTGACTCCTTTACACATTTTCTAAGCTCTTTGTGAGTTCTCAGGTGGTAAAAATACCACCGTATGTACACACATACAACAAGCACATTTAGCCCAGCATACAGCAGTCTCGGATGTTCGTAAGTTCGCAAAATTTAAGCCATAAAAAAATGTCCAAATAGGTTGTGACCATTTCCTTTTGCCTTTTGTTTTGTATCTTCAGGTTTTGTGTTAAAAATGGCAGCGTGAACACCAAACGAACCAAGACTAAACATATCATTTATTTGTATGGTCTGGACCAAAAGAACCAACATTTTTCCACTAAAGAACCTTTTTGTGTAATGAAAAGCTTTCATAGATGGTAAAAAATAAATAAATAAATAAATAAATGGAACCATAAATGGCAAAAAGAACCTTTATTGTTTCAGAGTGGAGGCTAATCTAAAAAAATGCAAATATATTTTAATGGTACAAATCCAAAAAAGCATGTGTTTAAATTAATTTCTGGTACTTTCTTTCACAGAGAACTTGCTTTGAAGATTGTGGTTTAACCAGTTCCATATAAGATCACTGATCCACATCTTGCTGTAAAAGAACAAATTTAGGACAAATGTTAAACCTGAAAAAAGAAAAACCTGAAAATCAACCTTTAACAATTCCATTTATTATGACCTGAATATGAGACAGCGCTAGTCTTACTTGGGATTTAAATTAGCCTACAACCAACTTTTATACCTTGGAAAATTAGATGATTAAAGTCAGGAGAAAAGGCTAGTTATGGGGTACGGGGGGATGGGAAGATGAAACAGTCCTGAGACAGAGGGATGTAGTAGAATGAGAGAGCCTGTTCAGCTCCACTACACAGCACTCTTCTAAAAGAGCATAATCTCACAGAGCCCATACTCCCATGAGTCTACAGAGAGACTGTGCGCTGTGTTATACTGACAGTCAGGTGAAAAAGCTCTTGCAAACCTTGCTGTTATCATGATGTTCTTACTTTGTATCGCTCTGTTTTCCTACTGTGAGAGAGAGAGTGCAGATAAATACTGTACGGATATGGCATGATGCATCGTGGTATGTGGTTGAAATGTCTTTGCAGAGCTGAGCGAATGCCTGTAAATGTGGTAGGACTACGGTTACAGTAAATATTTAGTATTTTTGATATTCTGTAATAAGTAAAATCATGAATTAAATCATGTGGATACACACAGTACTTAGTGTGAAAGCGAAAATGAATGAATGTTTGTCTTCTTAACATGAAATGGAAACATTACAAGACATGTCCTGTGTATATGAAATGTCAATTTCTGTGAAATCCAGTCAGTTTTTTGATGAACATAAAAGGGTTTATTTGTCAGCAGCAGGGCTGAGAAGTGCTAAAAACAGATGACAATGTGACTGTACTTTATTGCTGTCTTCAGTTGCATCAGAAACAGAGAAAGGGAACGTTATTATATTGAAGATGCCTCATTTTTGCACATAGTGGACTACTGACAGGCAAAAAAAAAAACAACAGAAAATCATCTAAAAATATTCTGTTCCCAAAACCTAGACGTTTTACTCTCAAGAAAAGTGTTTTTGGTTCAGCTAAAAAGGAGCTCTCTTATTGCCACAAATCTATCTAAATGTAATTAGTCTTAAATGAGAAAAATGCCAATAAAACCTACCTGTTGTTAAAGGCCAAATATCATCCAATTTAACTTAAGCATATTTGAAAAAGGGTTTCTCAATGTTCTATTTACATAATACAATCATGCAAATTAAACCTTCATCTAGGATTAAAAGATTTTCTTTTAAACCATATTAAAAATTCACTTTTAAACTGTATAACATCATTCCCTTCCCTTGTTGGATTTAGCCCAGACAGTGCACCACTTCTTTTATTTGATATTAACTTGCATAGACAGTATGCTTGATATATTTAGATCTATTTAATATTCATGAGTCATGCATCTTATTTGTGCATGTCATTAATTAGACTTCTTAGCTCAGGGTGATGGCCAAGGGGCCTTCCATCAGTTGGGAAAATTGCAGTTGGCCCAGGTGCACTCAGACTCAGCTGGTGTTAATGTCTATAGTTTACTCACTCCTGAAATAAACAGTACGGATTGAGTTCCTTTTCTGGAGTGGGAGTTGCAACCTAATCTGGAGACAGACTGCCAGTTTTGATCCTACTTTAGATTTGTCAGGATAACTTTACTCACAACCCACCTTAACAATATCAGATTCTAGAGCTCTAAGTGATTCCCCATTAGCTGATATAGTAGCTTAGTCACCAGACACATTCTCTCAAAAGCCAGTTCTCACCTTTTGCTATGTGACAGGAACATTTTCAAAGAAAAGAAAACTCTGCTTTACACTGGTCAGACTGTACATGGTGTGTACAATAACAGTCTACTACAATTTAGTTCCTCCATTTCTTTTATAAAAAGGCAGTATAGTGGGATGCTTGCAATGAAAGTGACTGAGGCCAATTTAAAAGTGTTAAATAATCACTGTTACAATAGTACTGCCATAACATAAACTACAATTTTACAACTTTGTCACCATGACCACACAACACCATGTCTAAAATGATTGTAAAAAGCTCAAATATACACAATGTTAACAGAAGAAATGCTTTTAAAAATAAGCTTAACATGTCTAAATCCTCCAAAATTGATTGGCCCCATTCATTTCTATTGTAAGTGCCTCATTGTAACCTTGATTTTTTGCTTATTTTACAAGAAAACAAGGGACAAACTAAAAAAAAAGTGGTAATTAACATTTTTCCACCAATGCTGTTGATTAAGCTTAATTTACATTGTATTGAACCCAAAATATTCCATCAAGGTCTAAAAAAAGAAAATAAAACAGTGGTTTACAATGGTCAGACTGTTCATTGTGTACAATAACAGTCCAACACAATTTATTTCCTTCTTTTTTTTTTTTAAAAAAAAAAAAAGGGCTACAGTACAATAGAAGTGATTAGGGCCAGTTCACCTTGCTTCAAAACATAAACAGTATAATTAACATTTTTAGTATGAAAAAAAAATCCCTTGCTAACTTCTTGTGTACAGTTATTTCCAGTTTTACAACTTCATGACCACACAACACCATGCTGAAATATGTTATTACAAAAAAAAAACGCTCAAATAATACACAATGTCAACAGAAATAAACAGTAAGTGCTTTTATAAAAATACAAGTTTTACATTTCCGCTTTTAAATCCTCTAAATATTGGTGTAATTTACTTCTGCCTCATTGTAATCTTGATTTCTTTTAAAGAAATAAAATAAAATAACAAATTTTAAAAAATTCTGGCAATCAACGTTTTTCCACTGTTGCTGTTGATGCTGTTGCAACAGTAGAAATGCTGTTGATTGGGCTTAATTTGTATTAAACCCAGAATATTCCATCAAGGACAAAAAAAGACATAATATTGGTTGTATATCCATTTAACTAATTATACTTCACCTTAACTAATTATACTTCACAACATTTATCTGTATTACAAGTTGAAAGGTGGCAATCAAAAACTTGGATGCTATCAACAGAAACATCATGTCCATCTGAATGTCACTGAGACTATCTCTTCAGAGTAATTGTGACTTGTGGCACTGACTAATATGGAATTTTAAAGGACTT
Source organism: Tor tambroides (assembly GCA_021397915.2). NCBI lineage: Eukaryota > Metazoa > Chordata > Actinopteri > Cypriniformes > Cyprinidae > Tor > Tor tambroides. The sequence goes on along the minus strand of JAFVLL020014707.1, from coordinate 45,931 downwards.
CGAGTACTGTCTTCACGCGGTCATTCAACATCAACCGTACCTCTGCTTTGAACAAAGCTCAAAGTTAAATCTAGAAAAACAGCTGACACGGCATAGCCACAAGTTATTATTAACATGTGAAATTGAAATTAATTCAATGCAATGAGATGTCTCCTGGCTTTCGCATCCGGGCAATGCTATCCTTGAGCATCCCAGCACGTCTCATTTGTCATGTTCTTTCTCGCAGCCAAATTAAAAATTCAAGTGTGCATATCATTAACAGATCGCTCTGACAAAACAAGTTCATGTGCGTGCAATTCTCCGAGGTCACCTCTAGATACCTCTCGAAGTTATTACTTTGGGGTCACGTGTCATAATCAACTGTCTGGCGGTAGGACAGCAAGGAGGGCAAATTATTCAATTTATGTAGAGAGGTTAGCTACACGACTTCAAAAAACATGTCTTTGCTTTTAGTGTAATGTGTAGGGCAGGAACTTTGCCGCCTTACTGCTGAGTGGCCCCAGGATCAAATCTTCGGAAATGGCTTCTAGCGTTTCTGAAGCGACATACACATATCAAAGAAGGTTACCTGTTCCAACCTATGGATCAGGGAACCCAAGCTCATACATTCAAACGGCTGGAAAGCTTCTGATGTGCCTTCAATTGAGGAATATGGATAAAACAGGGGGTAAAGAAGACTTAACCCTTAATCGGTCCCTGGGGTCCAGCTGACCCCATTTGAATTTTCCTTTATTTTTTTAAAAGTGTTCCCTTCATCTCAGGGGCATGAAATTCTGTGACTTTTCCTAAATAATCCATCTAAACACACACAAAAAATCTGGATTTGATTTGGTTGTTCTAAAGGTCTGTAAAAAAAAAAAAAAAACGTTAAAGGTCCTTTGGGTCAGATTGACCCCACATAGAAAATGAATGGGAAAATGTAAAAATTGATTTTTTTTTTTTTTTCCATTTCATTTGTCAAAAAAATAAAATAAATCCAGTATAAATCTGAACATTTCTAGATTTAAATAAAGGTCTGGTCCTAGATCATAAACACAAAGTGGAACGAACTTTCTATCTCATACACACACACACACACACACACACACACATGTGTGTGACTGCAACAGAGAGCATTTTTATAGAAATTGGCAAATGAAATCAACAAAACTGGCATAAATCTGAAAAATTTCCATACATAAATGAAAGAATAATACTAGAGTACAAAGGCAACATGGAACAAGCATGTTCACTCTCTCTCACACACACACACACACACACGCAGGTGTCTGGGGCATTTTTTAGATTTTGGCAAATAAAATCAGTCATAAATGCACAACATTGTGAAGGGGTAGACATAACACCACACACACACACACACACACACACACACACAGAAAGAGTTTATTACTGTTATTACTGTTTATTGGTGCTGTTGTTTTGTTTTGTATTGTGTTGGTTTTATTTACTTTTTAAAATTCATCTCTTGTTCTAAAAAAAAATAAATCATTCGTAATAAATAATTTTCTGAAATAAATAGTATGTGATTACAGTCATGTCTTTTAGTGGTGACTTGTAACATTTCTGCAAATTTATGTATAATAATTTGCAAAAGCAAACAATTCAAAATATTTCAGACAACAACAAAAATAAATACAAAAATACTGATTTTTAATGTGTTTTAGAATGTTTAAATATATATTCACAAAATATATATCATAAAGTTGTGAGGAGAAGTTGAAACATGAAGAAAAATGGACTTGAAACTGAACTGAAAATGAATGAGTCCCTATGGACCTCTGCTGGATATATGTGGTCATTGCACTTTCTTTCTTTAACTATAATACCTAAAGATTTTCCTCTAACCTGCACATGGCAGTATTCTATCCCTAACACATAATATCCAGAAATCTTTTATATTTAATTTAGGTCATAATTTAAGGGATTTTTCATTAAAAAAAAAAAAAAATTCATAAGCCAATTTATGGCATAGTTGAGTATTTGTGCAGTAAATAGGTAAAACTACCAAATATCCACAAAAACCCAGCATAAATGTGTAGCTGAGAAGTAAATAAAAAAAATGATATATAGTTTGTCATATAAAAAAATGTATATTTCCTTATGCAATCGCTCTGTAAAAGTTTGGGGTCTATCTGACCCCAAGGGACTTTAACGTCGCTCTAATCAAGGGTCGATTAAAGGTTAAGCGGTGCAATGTTTCCTCTGGTCATTTTACTGTTATTGAACTTCAGTCATTTGCGCCTAGCAAAGGTGTTCAAAATAGCCCTGGATTTCTATGGAAACGCCTATTCAGAATTTTCTACTGCCCCCTTGACAGTGAAGTACTTTAAACAAATCCAATCTGTGTTGTTGTTTAATTGTCCATTCCGCCTCCTCCAGGACCTCATCACAGAGCAAAAGACCACTTCAATACATGGTATTCAAACTTCAACAGACTCAATCAATGATCTTTGACTGTGGTGCGCAAAGCATGAGCTATAAGCTCCCTCCTGTTTCTTCACATAATTCAGAGCTGTATGGCTGGAGGGATTCTTATGTTTCCTTGAAAGCAGAGGGAATGTTTGTTTTAGCACCATAGATGTTTTATTTATAGTCAGTTCAACCAACAAGTCCAATATTGCCTTTGAAGTAAATACGGAATTTTCTGAGCTTGATGCTCTGGCACGCTTGCGGTTGTTGCTTGAATTGTTGTCAACTCGTGACACAATGGGTTTTCAACCAGAAGTCAATATTTGGACTAATCAGTGCCCTAGTTTACATTCCATTTCAAATTTAACCACTGGCCAACAGGATATGAAATTTCCTGGAGCATGTTAGGAAGGAATTGTATTACTTGTGAAAATAAATTATTTTTAATGGGTGAAGTACATTTCATGTGGTCGTAATTATTGTGGCCATGTTCATTTCGCAGCCCTCAGCGGGTTAATTTAAATTCTGTTCAATTTCATCTTCATTATTTTCTCATTGTTCGCAACACGTTTACCAGTGATTAAAAATATTTAGAAGTAGGCTTGTTCATTATACCAACACAGGCTCTAGTTTAAAGGTTTTAATTCACAAATTTACAAGGAAAAATGAGAGAGAAGTTATGCTAATTGAGAACTTATGGCCTCATTTTGTATTCTACATATTATTCATGAATCCTCATTAGAATAGTCATAATTCTAATTAATGTAGCCGTTCGACTTTTAAAAAATGGTTAAATGAAGATGTTGCCAGCTCTTCATCATAGTGAAGACAGTTGGTGATTACAGCATGGCCAAACTCTCTCATTTATTATCTTTCAAAGCGAGGAGGCAAAACAGTTAAGAAGATTCATTTCAAACACTGCAGATTTGCTGGAAAACATCCACACACTCCAAAATCTCAGAAGATTAATAATTCCCTCCACAACAGAAATGTACAACATAAACCTCTTTACATACACATAAATGAAAATAAATAACTAATTAAATAAAACACATATACAGTATACTTGCACATTACTGACATCGAAAACACAAAAAAACAATACAGTCCTATTTTGTATTTTTACATTAACAGTGTAATTAATGTTCTGTTTTTTATACAATGTGTATTTCTCAAGAATGCAGTAACAAATTTCATTTTTTTTTTCCATTTTTAATTTGTGAACTGATGTTCCACTGTTCTTTTTAACAGTCAAGTTATTTTCAGATCATCAGTCATCAACCTCTGTAAATGCTGCAGGTGTCATGAAGGTCACAGCCACGGAGATGTACCTTTAATTTCACAATTTTACGGATTGCTCACTAATAGATCACGTTTTCAAGTCATTTCAAGTTTGAATGTGACATGACAACGTGATAATATCTAAGTGGATGTGTTGTTTACTAACTTTTTAATTAGTCTTCCAATGAACACCATTATTTATTAATTCAGACTGATTTGTGGATGCGCAGTGCACCAGCTCTACATCATTCACTGTATTGATTTGTTCAAGAACACTTATTCATTCAAGAACGCAACTACTGTTGCTCAAAGCCAGACAGCGGTAAATTACATTGTGGATTTGTTTGGCCGAACAAAAATAGACAAAATAACTGCCAATACTCTGGCTAAAATGTTACTTGCCACATTCTAAGAAATAATTCAGTGCGCATATGAATACATTGCTGTATAGTGTATGTATGATCTCAGTCATAGGGTCACACAGAACCCCAGTCTACACACCAAATGAGTGAAACAGGCAGGGTCCTGAGAGAGTAATAAAGACCTAATGATATATTAGACTATAATTTATACAGCAAGTGTGTTACTGTGAGTGGGATTTAAAGCTCTAATTGAAGTGAACAATGTGTAATTTGCAATCTGAATGCTAAATTAGTCAAATCCCCTTCGAGCCTCATGCATTTGAAATAAGGACCAGACTCATCGTCAACAGTTTTCCCGTTATTCAGCACTGCAGGACCACATTTTATACATTTTCCTCATAAATCTCCACAATACATAGTTGTAATACTAAATTCTGCATAATCTAAATTATGATCACTTAATCATTTTCTATTCACGCATGACATTGTATGGCACATTTTTATGCAGTGGGCAAAAACACAGATTGGAATCTTTTGAGGGCTGCCCTTTTTTAACCCATAGTTGGGATAATCTGGGCGGATGGGGCTGGTTGTCAGGATAGCCTGCATATGTAGATAAGAGGAAGGCAGGCAGGACTGACTTCTGCTCTCCAGCAAGAACTGAATCTAAAGGTACAGTGAAGATTATGGCAAAGAACGACGGGGCCTTTCCAAAAGCAGATGCTACGTTGATCAAGCTCAATTGGGAGTGTATGACAAACGCTTTCATTGTTTCATATCAATTCTCTCTGATACAGTATAGGTTATTTTTTCATCTGTAACAAGAAGCAAGCACTTTCAGTGTTATTGCACATTTGGCTTTTCAAGTCGTGTCATTCAGGGGAGGAGTTCTTGCTCTTGTTGTTATCAGAAAATTAGAAATGGAGGCCTGTGTGGGAGTCACAGATAAAGCACTGGAGAGCCTCAACAAGCATAATACCAAGTGCAGATGAATAGAAATAGTCACAGCATCAATGGTGTGCACTGTAATGGTGACATGTTGACCGGTTACTTTTATAATTGATGTATATCCCAAGAAATTAAATTTCAAGCCATGAATTCAGGGTATACATTGATCATAATGAAAGTTTAAAGAATAAAGATAAAAGATAAAAAATAAAATAATCTACATGATGATGATGATGATGATGATAATGTAATATTCAATATAAAATAGGTGGGTCTCAAAATGTAAATTATTTAGAAATAAGATGTTAAATAATTTTAGTATTTAAACACATTAAACATGCATTTCTTATTGAGTTTAGATTTTTTACACTAATTAGAAAATAATTACTTGCATGAACACTTTCTAAACAAGAACAACTGTAAGCTCAGCTGTATCAGCTATTTTACTGTATAGATGAAAACACTGTGCATTAATATAGCTTGAGTGATTTTAAAATGTCTTTAATAATGTTAAAACCAAATATACAGCCTTGATTTGGAACATTACATATGTAACTGCATGACCAGGAAGACAACTCAGCATTTTTAAACAATACTGCAGAACTTAATAATTAATAGACTTCTACACAATCAAATCATCACCTCATAAGATGAAATTGCCCCTGCAGCAAATAGAAATATTAAAATAAATCTAAGGGAAGCAATCATGAGGCCTTATTGATCATCCACTAGGTAAGCCAGAGCTATATCAATAACAGCAATTCTTAGGAAAGGTTTTTGAACATCCTGAAACATGAGTACAGTAACAGAAATGTAGTCAGAAGCAAATAAATTTGATGATTTACATATGAAGAGCAGCCGAGAGTAGCTGAGGATTCAGTAGCAATGCTTTCCTCTGAGAGAGTGATGAGAACCTTTGCAGGTGATTTGTTGTAAAAACACTGTCAGAAGGAGTGTTTTGAATTCATATTTCGTATTATTGCTATTTATTTACCGGGATATTTAGTAACTTAAAGTACAACCAGAAAATATGTGTACATTTACAATAACTTGTGCACTGACTTTGGGCTGTTTAGTGGCTCTGAGGAAAACACTGTCACCAAAACATTAGCCAACCCTGTGCTGTTCACATATACATAATGGACTCATCCAGAGCTTATCTGAGTGCTCCTGGCGTCCCCTTGCAGAATTGTTATCTGAGCCAAGTTTCCTAAGGGTAAGAAACTTTCTGAAAATTCAGCAAGAACCACTCATGGTCCTTCTGTGGGAGCCATTTTGTTCTGAGAGCACTTGCATTTAAAGTAGACCAAGAAGCCTGCTAATGAGGACAGCTCACAAAGACACATGGCTCAGTGTGACACCTGTCTAACTGCGCACATCTAAGGATCTCTCTCTTACCCCCTTATTTATGCATTCATTCATTTCGTTTGTCACGTTATTGCTATCAGCATGCACTGCGGCGCTGCCAAGTCTGAGAGGGAAGTAAGCCCTTATCGAGGGCTTACTTCCCTTTTTGGGGCTTCACTAAGAACACTTCAATCACCCTAACCCTCAGTGCTACACATAGAATCAGAGGCCTATCCTCAGAGGAGGCAAAGGAGGCAGTGCCTCTTTGGAAAATAACCCACGGTACAAAAATAAAACAATGACAAATTTACAAAAATATGGCATTGAATAGTGTATAAATCGCTAGTTTTTCTAAAGCAACACTGTACAACAGCGACATCAGCGATTAAAGTTACAGCAGGAGGCTGCGTCTTTCTTGTGATCTTCTTGAGTTCACTGAGTTATAACAGACCCCCTAAGGGGGACCATGGTTTGGTGGGGGGTAACTGAGAATATGATAGGAGGGGGTAAAGTCATATAATAGGAGGCAATGTCTGCATCACACTATGATTGGCCTATTACGTTGTTCGTGCTATAAATACCACCTCTCCTTTCACATTCACAAACTAATCTGAATGAATAGTTAAACAATGGTGTTAATGAGAAGACAAATTGTGACCATTGCTTACCAAGCCTGACTTATGATCCGAAAATGAGTTGACCATTAAAAAAAATAATGAACATCAGTTCACAAATAAAGCATAAATGAAATCTTAGTTACTGTGTTCTTATAGTAATTTTGTAACTAATATAAAAATTAATAAAATATATTTTATTTTATTTATTTATTTATTTTATTTTTTTAATGGACAACTTTAGGACAACTTTAAGTTGCATCTCTGTATCTTAAATGCATTTTTCAACACATATTTGTCCTAAAAAATTCAATAGAAAATAAAAAATTAAACGTTCCATGGTGCCCTGGATGCTGGTTTCATACAGATTCCTAAAATGCATTAAAAAAAATGCTACATTCAAAAATTATGTTATTGAATTATGTTCTCCTTGGCCAGGCCTTTATGGTTATATTTTTGCATATACAGTATGCTAGGCAAGATAATCCATGCTAAAAGTCTGGATTGCAAACTATTGACACAGACAGACAAATCTTAGGACAGTAAACAAGGAGACTTTGATTAAACAATACTTGATCAATAATAAATATATAATATACACAATTTAAATGTATATATTATGAATGTTACTGGATCGCTAGTTTCCTTTATAATTACAGCCTTCTCTATCCACCTACATGCATGCTTTAGTGCTCTGATGATCTTTTTTTAACTCTTTCACCGCCAATGTTTTGGAAAAAAAGCTGCCAGCCACCTCTAGCATTTTTGATAATTTTCGCTAAAATTTTATTTTATCTGAACATGCAATAAACCAAAATAAAGAACAGAGCCTCTACTTTAAAATCTGCTTTATTCTAGCTTCAAGCATTCTTTTTTTTAGCAACACTTGAGTGTAGGTAAGTTTCATAAAAAAGCAACATTTTGAGAAAATCGCGAAAATACTACATGTGGATCATATTCAGTACAATGATCAAAGCAAAGATGCAGTAGATCGCTTCCATCAGCACCCCCAAAGACTGCACAGTCCTGTACCACTTCCTGGATTGACATTTCACTTGGTAACATTAGGTAGTTTTCATTTATATAGTGTTCATTGTTGATTGTATTATTTTTCATATGCATCTGCTTACATACGAGATCGCTCGTTTCTGCGTCTTCCTCACCTGCGTTTTTCATGGGGACATTCTAGACTCATTTAGGAGGTGTGTAATAGCGCTCCCAAGCATATAACAGTGAAAATGTGGACACCGGGAAAAATACATGTTTGGCGGGGAAGCGTTGTCTCATAAATAACGGAAAATTCTGTGTTTAGCAGGGAAAGAGTTAATGGTTAACACTGTCTTACATTTATGGCAAACCAAATTGTCATAAAATAGTTTGGACTGTTGCTACCTGTTGCAGACTGAAAACCAGTTTGCTTTCAAAGCACTTTTGCGGAACATCTAATCAGGCACGAAAGAGTACTCGTTAAAAGCTAATTAAATCTTTAAATCCAAACAGTGTCACATTCATTGCCTAAAACCAATGAAGAACAACATCAGCAGCTACATTTCATTTGCTGTAAGTCATTGCATTCTGTTGCTTGTATCAGTCTTCTTTTGAATTGTGCATTTATGAGAGCAGCAACAACATGCTTTTTGTCAACCCCTCTTATAGTCGGTATCTTCAAACCAAGTGGATACTCGCATTCATCAAACCCCTGAGGCAGTTTACCCGAGCGCAGAGCCCATGTGAATTGAATGAAAAGAAAAAAGTCAGACTGTGAACTTGTATTAAACAAACAGATTCACAAAGCCTTCACCTGCTCCCTGTCACTATCAATCAGCATTAACAACAGGAATACATAGGACTCTAGAGCCAAGTGCACTTAAAGGTTTCATGTGTCCCTTTTGCTCAAAAGCAGATGAATGACAAGGGCAAGACTCTAAGAAAAGGTTTTATTTGCCTACAGTTGAGATTCACTGCAACGTTTGCATGTTTAGCAGATTATAAAGGACCTCATAATGGGTAACTTGGAAGGTTATATGTAATATAAAGACCTCCCAAAAGAAGTCTTTTCATTTTAAACAAACTCTTACACCACTTCCACCTCAGACCTGTGTTTTCTGTCTTACAATCCAATTTTCTGTACAAACTGTGCCATAATGGAAGAGTGGCTAATATGTTTCTACTGACATCATCTCTTTTTCTCCTTCTCTTTCTCTCTCTCACATACACTGAGCTCTGGGTGTAAAGTTTCTATTTCACCCTCACTCTGAAAGACTCTGATGTGAAGCCTGCCTCCTGGAACATTAAGAGAGTGCATGTGCAGTGTGCTAATTCTCAACTGACAAAGCCTCACTTCAAATGTATGAACTCATCAGGGAGAGGAGTGAAAAGTCCCCCTCTTCCTTTCAATTCCAGTGTAATGAAAAAATTTACAGCTGGAAATTGAGGCTTTATGTATGAGGGAGACAGATTGAGTAGAGAGAGAGGTGTCCTCTCTCTTTTTGCATCCCCTCATTTAAACAGCCAGGCAAGTTGTGAGCTACAGACAAAAGCAGCAAAGGGAATCCTAGAGGAACTTGGAACTATGAGGCAAATGAATAATGTTACTAAAATAAATAAATAAAGGTTGTTTTTTTTTTTGGTTCTAATAATATTCTGTGTAATTGAGCTTCATACTTAAAGAGATAGTCCACCCAAAATGAAAATTCTATCATCATTTACTCGCCCTCTATGCATTTTGAACAATGCAGACATTTTGAACAATGTTGGTAACAAAACAGCTGACTACCACTGTGTGGACAAAAAATACAATGTAAGTCAATGGAAACCAAAACAGTTTGTTTACACTGGGAAGAAAAAAAAATGGTGTAGAAAACATTTTTCACTCAGAAATTGCTAATAAATGTAAAAAATAAATACAATAATCAGAAAGTAACACACTGAATTAAACATAACATTTTAAAGTAGTAGGGCTGAAATTTTCCTGTGCAACATACTCCAATAATTGTTTATTTTGGAGTTTTAAGGCCCGTTCACACCAAGAACGATAACTATAACGATAACGATAAAGATATAGTTCTAAAAATCGTTCTCAATATTAAAGAGTAGCAGAGTCCACACCACAACTATAACGATAAAGGCACAGAGAAACAATATCGTTGAAATCACTTTTTTCAGCTGATGAACTATAAAAACATTGACAGCCAATCAGAATCAATCCTGCTGTTATGAGCTTGAGAATTTAAAGCGGCAGATGTGTGTGCATTTATAATAAACGGACGATATCTTCCGCTGGTATGGACTCTAATATAGTTATCTTTATAGTTACTATTCTTGATGTGAACGGGGCTTTTTTTACAGTGCACTGACATTCTTCGAAATATCTTCTTTCATGTTAGTCAAATTTCATCAACAATTTTTTTTTTGTCAAAATATCCATATAATGAAAGTCAATGGGGTACAAAACAACAACAAAAATAAATACATTTATAAATAAAAATAAAACAAAATGCATTTGATGTATTTATTATATTTTATATTAAATTATGTGTTATTATATTTATTTTTATTTAACAATTTATTTCATTTTAGTTTCTCAAAATATAATTTATGTTCCACAGAAGAAAGAATTGCATACACATATAGAATGACATAATGGTCAACAAATTACAGTATTTTAATATTTGTGTGAATTATCCCTTTAAATGAATCACTGACAACAAAATAATACATAGGCTTTTTCTAAATGTATGGCCACATAATACTGTGCGCAGTTTCCCAAATATATGGTGTGGCCCAACTTACCCCACTCCCCCCTATTCTACTGTTCATTTGTCCTTGACATGTGGACGTCCACCTCTACGAGGTCTTTGCACATGATGTTCAACAGACAGCAGGTCAGCAATCAGAAGAGACACACCACAAGCCAAACAGACATGAACAGCAGACAGACAGAATGAGGAAAAAAAGACCATTCCATTTGTCTCCATCTAGCCCATTTCAGCCAGCACTTCCATGCTGCTGTGCTGTCACCATCTGAATACACCTGTTTGGCAGTGCAAAAAATCATCTCTCTCAACAGCTGCTCTTTAATCAAGCTTTATAATGCAGGCGATGCAGGAAGCCGCACATTTCACAAATACCACGCGTGCCTGAAAAGATACAGTACCGAGGTAAAAATACAAGTTGACAGTGATGGCTTCATCAAAGAGTTTGGAGCCGAATGACATTTCTTACAGAGCTGAGTTCAGAGAGTTTGCTTACAGCTCCCAATCAAACATGGAACGGCCTGTATTTTTAACCATGTGGAACAAAGCACTGCATATGAGTCAGACAGAAAGGAAGAACAACTACAAAGACAAAGATTCTTAATATGGAGCAAATTGTGCTTAGGGGCAAATAATTGTAGACTGACATTTCAAAAGCTGATGTTACTACATCTCACTTTGTTAAACCTTACGGTTTTAAAAAATGCCTTTAACCTATCAAAAAGCAACATCGTGTTCCTTCTGTAGAGTGTATGATTAGACAGACATACTTGGAAACTTTTCATGGTTATAAACGTTGTCAGAACAACAGATAATTAGAACACGTCTTTTAATAAAAGTATATGAAGAGTTCAGATGCAAAAGCCTCTAAGTACGTCTGACATCTTTCTTCAAAATTTGCATTTCTTTCTGGCTACTATGTATAGGTTTCTATGTAAGTACTGGTACTTCTGAATGGGTTGAGGCTGGGATTTAGCACATTTGAAGTGAAAGTACTTGAACATATACTATGTATGGAGAGCATTCACTCAGTATCGTTATCTCATTTTTGACCAAGATGGCTTTTAGAGGGTTTTGCATTGGAACTCTTCATATACAGTACATAGTCATGTCAGAGCAAAGACAGCAGATGAATCTATGTGATGTTGTTAGTGCTCTACTGAGAATAAAAGCAATTTCATGTCAACATTTGTAGTTTGTACTAATGCAACCAAAACACACATTCAGTTTTTGAACTTGTTCAGCAGACAAGGAAATTACCATGGTTATATGCAAAATGCTTATCATTTAATTTATCTTTAGCACTGTAAAGTACGCCAGTCCGAAGCAATAATTACATACAATTCTCAATTATCCATGCATATGTGTGAAATGGCCTTATTCCAACTGGATTTGATAAGAGAGCCTGAAGACACAGAAGTCATGAATTAATTCCCCGCCACCGCCCTTTCAAGTTGGTGCAAAATGAAAACGGTCTCTCACATCATCCACCACATGTTATTTCATTTTCCTATCACAGTGGGGTTATTTCAATATATTTGCTAAAAGGAAGCTAGATTGTTGCTGGTATTTTATTAATTTACTGATATGATTGAAATGATTACAGGCCAATTTCAAACAGGCCTTCCCTCAAGGACGTGATAGAAGACTCTGAAAAGAAAGAGACAAGAAAGAAATAATTATATGTGTCAGAAGCAAAAGGAAATGGATATTGATTTCTTTTCTGCATATCAAATTTATCCCATTATTTATTTCATGCTGAGTCTTTTTCAGCTGGTCTTGCTTGATTCTGCTATCAAACAAAAGTTTCACTTTGGATAAAAAAAGGCCTCCGTTTATTGTACATGATAAAGGATTCATGAAATATTGAAAAAATATTACAATGATCCTTTACTTTAACAATTTGCTTATTTTCATTTTCATTTCATAGTAAAATATAACCACTGTATATATTATTATTTGTAAATACACTGTAACTTTGTATCACAGTAACTGTAGCACTTGTGTGTGTGTGTGTGTGTGTGTGTGTGTGTGTGAGAGAGTGTATTTCTTTCTCAAATTTCAACTAGATTATGTGCCTTAGCCATGCAAATATATCTACCACAGTTCATTAAAAATAATCATTTCTACTGTCACCTAGTCACTCGAGATTCAGTGTTATTTTTCTATCACTGATACACCATTAGGTTTTTTATTAATATTTTAAATTAGTTTATTTTTATGCTTTCCATTTCCATTTTTAAAGTTTTAGTAAATGTGTTGTTTTTGTAATTAATTAATTTATTTATATTGATTTTTTATTTATTTGTACAGTATATGTCTATATTCTTTTTTTATTTCAGTTTTAGTTTTAGTTATTTTAGTACAATACATCAAGTTGAATTAAATGGAAAGTAAAAAAATGTTGCCTTGGCAATTAGCTTAAAATAGGTTTACTTGTCAAAAATTTTTATTTTATTTAAGTTAACATATATTTTTATTTTAAGTAACTTTTTTAATGGTTTTAGCTTTAGTTTATTATAATATCCCTGCTCTGTATTCAGTTTTAAAGGTGTGTAAAGGAACTTTTCAAAGAGCAGACAGCTGTTCTGTTTTTCGTTATTTAGCTCCCAAGAGTTAGTATTCAGGCCTGTCACCTCAGCCTTTGCATCCTGAAAAGGGATACTTATCATGAACCATAAATCAATCGAGACATATCAAATAGGTTTGATGGCTATCCTTACAACATCTAGGGCTTATCACAGCTTTACACTGCAGCCTCTTACACACAACTAAATAACACAGAGGGGAATAAGCAATGAACAGAAAATGTTTCTATGGTTATTTTTAGAAGCCCATTCATAGCAACATGCAGAATAAATCCATTTTTTATACATTTTATCCAAATTATTCCTCCATATTTCTTTCAAAAGTGCCTTCAAGTGGCACACAAGGAAATGTTCAGCTTCATAAGAGCACTGCTTGAAATAAGGTCTCCTGGAATTACTACAGCAGCAAGCTGCCTTGAGAACTGAGAACCAAAAGGAACAACCCCCATTACAGCCTCAGATGGGCAATGACAATATGGTAGTAGTTTAAGAAGGCAATCACAAAGAAATGCCCTCAAAAGACAGATAATGGAGAGATTGAGGTGAGAGCAGCTATTCAAGCACCAGAGTGTTTGACCACATCAGCACTGATTTTGTCACCAGGCGGTGGTCATGAGACAGCTGACAGATTGTGAAAGATACACTTCATTAGTTGTAAACATTTATGTAACCATGGGATTCCTAATTATTTTCCACCTGCCTTCTTTCTAAACTTTTGCTTGACGTCGCAGGTCTGACTCACGTTCCATTTATAAACGTATGGAAATGGTGATACAATGCGAGTGCAACACTGGGCTCTTCAGGTTAAAAAAAGCTTTTCTAATTGGAAATTTGAGCTATAGCTTATAAGTAAAAGCACAAATGTGCAAGACTTGCAAAAGCAGTGCAACACTAATTATAACATTTCGACACACGCATACACAGAAGATCTATTAATGACTGAGGGAGACAGAAGTAAAATGAGCTACAGGGTAAGATGAGCCACCCCTTGTTTCTAGGCAACCATACACAAAAATGCATGTGACAGCATTTTCAGAGGTAGAGGTAATCATTTTATTCTATCTGTGAAGAAGAAGAGCGCACACCGGAGGTAATTTATGTCCAAAAATTTGATTTTTCCATCATGATAATATAGACCAAACTGAAAGAGGAAATTTTCAGATAGATTACAGTTTAGTTGCTGCCATGATGAAAGAGCTACACAGATAGATAGATAGATAGATAGATAGATAGATAGATAGATAGATAGATAGATAGATAGATAGATAGATAGATAGATAGATAGATAGATAGATAGATAGATAGATAGATAGATAGATAGATAGATAGATAGATAGATAGATAGATAGATTTGCTGTTTCATAATAAGCTTTTCACTCAGATAATTTAACTCAAGAGTAATGGCTGCGACTTCAGGAAAACCTGAGCGGTTGACAGAAATGCTCTATTGACTGTGACTGACTTCTAATTTTTGTGGTATATTGAATGAATTAATTAGGCATAGGCACTTAAAATGCTAATTACACTCATTTTCACAAAAAAGTTGCACCTTCGTTGCATATTAAGAGAAATTTTGGACATATGTGAAAAGAAGATTGAACACATACTGTACACAGATGAGATGTGGTATTAGAGTAATGGTTATCACTCCCTCACACACTGAGGTGTGTATTTTTATGACTAAAGGTTGTAAAGCAGTTTTCAGAAATTTTAGCATATCTTCTTTGCTCAAAAATCTTTATAAAATAGCCAGTTCTGCACTCGACAAAGAGCATTGTAGGTGATTTGCACCTCCACACACATCCACTATGAGCAAGACTCTATTTAAGAAAAGAGATGCAGTTAACATCACATGAAACATAATTTAAAGGAGAAACAAACAGAACAACACTGAAGCAAACATCAGTAGCTTGGTGATTAATTTATACTGCATGCACGCTGGGAAACATACTCCTGCCTCCAGCACCATAGACATTACTATTACCCATTAAGGTAAATTTACAACTTAACTGTGTAATTATTGTTGTGATATAGTTAATTGTGCAGCTATACATTAAACTGTGTTCAAGAAAGTGGTGTACAAATGGTCACAATTAAATTAGCCACATAACTGAGGTCCACCTACATGGAGATGCTCTCATCATTTGGAGATACATTTTTAGAAATCATTTGTTTCTAAATTTAAAAATAAATAAATAAATAAATAAAACTTGTGGTGAATGACCCAAAAATTACGATTCAAATACAATAATGTGGCCTGTAATACGTTTAATAGTAGATACATATTCCATTACATGATTAAGCTAAGTATCTGTTTGTTGCTATGTGGAAGCAGAGCAAAAAGCTTTCACACATTATTGTGCTTTTGAATGTAAAAGGATTTATTATGTTAAATACTTAGTTTGGCATTCATTCAAAGACACTCAGAGGAACTGAAGATGTGGGTCAAAAGAGCAATGCCTTTATGCTATTGACCTTTTCTTTGTCTTTTATGTAAAACTGTACTTTTTAAATATTCTTTTGGACTTGCAAGTACAACCAATTGTTAATCCATCTTATCAACACAAGTATTTTGGGAATAGTGTTATGCAAAGCCCATTTTTTCCTCAAGATTAAACCTGTGGAAAAAAATAAAAGTAAATATCAAAAGTGCATCTACAGTGGTTGCCCTTTAGGTAATCATATTCTCATTGTAAAATAAATTATTTTCCTCTTCTGACCTTCACAGCAACTTTAAACAGCTGAAATTTCATGGTATCCGCATCACCATTATGAGAATAGATAAGAACCAAGTTGATCAGAAATGATAGCCCAGCTCAGGACATTTACCCTTTGAAGAAACTAATGCACAAAGGTGTGATGTCTCTACCCAGAATGCATTGAAAGTGATAACTTGTTTACACAAAGATTTTTATTGTATGCTTTCCTGTTGAGGAGCAGAAGGGCAGGTAATTCTGTGGCTATTAGATGGTATTTGTAGCCAATTACATGAAGTTTAAAGCAAGTTGAACTGTTCTGTGGCACAATCCCAAACTTCTATCTGAGCTTTCTGTTTTGTTCAGACTCTGGCACTGCAATTATGTGTGGGTTACAGGAAGATTCCCTTTAACCAGCACATAATTAAAAAGAACTTTTAAGAACAGAATATAAGCTCTATTGATAACATGTGGTATTATATTTATTCATCCAGACCATTTAAATTTGTCACACTATAAATATAAAAAATAAATAAATAAATAAATAAATGCATGTACAGTAATGCTCTTACATTCTATGAGGTGAATGCATTTTAGGGTTTTAAAGGTGAAAAGTCTTTTCACTTAACAAGAAGTTAATTCATGGATTACTTGTGGATCATCGTGTTTTTATCAGCTGTTTGGATTCTCATTCTGACTGCACCCATTCATTGCAGAAGATCCACTGGTGAGAAAGTGATTCAATGTTAAATTTCTCCAAATCTGCTCTGGTGAAGAAACAAACTCATCTACATCTTTAATAGACCGAGGGTGAGTAAATTGTCAGAAAACTTTCATTTTTGGGTGAACTATTCTTTGAAAAGAAGTTGTAGCCGATTGGATGAACAAAGAAGTGTTTTGGTTTTTGGTTATACTTTTGTAACAAAGTATATTTTAATAACTTTTTGACATTTACTACATGCTAAATAATAAATGTAAAAGTACCAGTGTAGCTGTGACATTTTCAACATATTAGATATGCTGTACTTTCACCCAAAAGATTTCCATTTGAAGGGTATAATTGGAAACATGTTTCTTTGTTCTTTTTCTGGCTGCACTTAAAAGGAAATTGCAATTTTATACTGTTTTCATATTCTTTCGTCTTTGTGAAATACAAAACGTTAGGCAGATTTTAGGCTGTTAGGCCAAGATGCTCTTTTCCATACAATGAAAGTGGGTGGTGATGTATTCTACCAGCTAAAAATGCAGCCTGTGCGCTGTAAGTCTTCTGAAGCGGTAGAATCCCTTTGTGTGAGAAACAGGCCAAAATGTAATTCATTGATCACTGATAATCTTGGGAGTTCTCAAATCTCATTTGTGTTCAATTAAAAAAACAAACAAACAAACAAAAAACCAGCACTTTTAGATATTTTAGACAACAAATGCAACTGATTCTCATGCCACATGAAAAATCACCACCTGGCAAGTTTGAAAAACACAGTAAAATCTAAAGCTACACTTTTAGTGAAAAAATGACTTTGGTCGTTGACAATTTTAGTCCATTCCTCACACAAGTTCACGCTTTTATGGCATTCAATCTGTTTTACATTAAGCAAGCAATACAAGTGCAACCTCAACATACTTTTCATACATCATCTCAACTTCCCCTGCATTGCTTTGATGGCAAGTTTGCAGTTTAAACAGCTGCACAAAACCCAATCTCCCTTTTGCAATCTGGTGGACAGATAAAGCATACAGCAAGAGATATTTGATCCCAGCAGGGTGTTTATTGAGTTGGTTAAGGATCATTGCTACACTTATAGGTGCTCTATTAGTTCAACTACCAAATGCATGGAGTGCTGTCAAAGGTGAAGCTGTCATTTAGCCACTGAAAGCCAATGTAGCAGTGGGACTGTACCATTGACTTTGGGACTTCAATGACAGCCAGCCCATGATAGCCTGCTGGTGAGCCTATAGGCACTCTACAGGGCCACTGCTTGACAATAACTCCAGTGGGTGTGGACAAGACAAGGACAAGGAATCAAATTCACGTGCCTGAGTGTCCTCTGGCTGATGTGCTCTAGGGTACCCTTCCAGACTTTCTCACCTGGGCATTTCAGCAAGCTCTTCCATTATTGTCATTTTATGATTGGTCCAAGGTAGATCATTTCAGGCTGTTGGGACTGGGAGTATGTCATGGGAGATGTTTAGGAGTACACTAGCAAGCATATAAATGTCTACAAAGCAAACACACATGGACTAAATGCTACAAAACTTTCATTTTGATTTCAAGAGGTCCTTAAACTGCTGTGCCAAATAAACCAGAGACAAGACAAACCAAGCCAGAATCTTTATAGAGTAGAGAATAGAGGTCTTTATGGGAATACAAACCAAATCTAGTCCATAAACAAGACCCAAAACAGATGACCCAAACCTCTTTCATTTTGCAAATAGCAAAAAGACCAAAACACATTGCAATAAATTAGAAAGGACACTTTTCATTTTAATTCATTAAAAAAATTATATATATATATATATTACAATAATAATTTACACTTTCATTACTTCCAAGCACATTTCTGACATGGAAAACTACTACAGCTTGTCAGGTCACATAACAGACCTTTATATCACAGACTAATGAACAGCAAGACGCATGGCTTAATTGTTAGCCAGATGTTCAGCTTTGAGATGTCTTATAATTAAGTTAAATTTAAAAATATACTTGAATTAATGTATAATTGTTCATAAATAATAGATTCATTGCTTGTTCTTATAGTTATTTATTTATTTATAATATCTGACTGAATAACTGCAACAAAACAGATGCTCTTTCAAGCACTGTCAAGTTTTTGACATTCAAGTACAGATTTGCTACTGTTGATAAACAGCTGTTAGCTCATGGCAATTAGGTATTAAAATCATACAGCTTCTCTGTATTGTTACATGGTCTGTTTTATAATAAATACTGTACATATATTGATTTGATATGATGTGATATGGGTTTTATTTGGAAAAAGCTAGCTAAAAATACTTTTTTATTTCATATCCTGAGAGCATTGATGGTTATATGATGACAGTGCAATCATATATTTAAACCAATACATCCTACATGAATGAAATCTTAGCAAATGGGTAGTAATAGTCTCTAAGAAAATAAAACCTCACAACGGCTCAAAAAAAACCCACCTAATATTGTCAGAATGACATTAACAGGCACTAACTGCAGCACAATCAATAGTTTGAGCTCAAGCCTCTGCTGTGAAAAGCAAAATGCTCCACCAGGAGCGGTTTAATTTATTTATTTTCTTTGAGATCCTTCTGATAGGCTCTCAGAAATGCTGCTGCACTCAAACTGTCCCTGGATATTTCTTCCCTCGTTCAGGACACTGAGTCCAGATCACACGCTGTCCTGGGCGCACTCTGCACCTCTTATGTTGCAAAAGTGTCTTCTTTAAAGCATTTTAAGAAAACTTCTTGTGGTATCAGAGGAAGGTGAAGTGTATTGTGAAAAGGTCAGCCTCAAAGACATTATGTGATGCAATAGAGCAGGTACACCTTGCCTCTAGAAGCCAAAAGACGACACCGAGCCGGCAGGAATTAAGGTGTAGTACAGGATAAAGCCTTTGGCCCAGTGTGTATATCTTTATTTCAGATCTGCCTAGTGGATCAGCTTAGTAGACTTAGTGGTGGATGAGTTCAGATCTGCTTATTTTGGCAAGTAAATCCATGAGTTCACAGTTATGGGCATCTTTGAAAGTAGTAAAAAGGACGTTCTATTCATTATTTTGGCAACAGGGATGAGGAATGCTTTTATGTTATTGCCAATTTCAACTCATAATTTAGAGCCATCTGCGGTAGTTTTAAGCAAATGGGTGATGGACACTTAAAAACAACTTGTGTTATAAACTCAAAACTGTTCAATTTCCAACATGCCTAAAAGAAAATAAGAAAAAGAAATAAAAGAAGTTAAATATTAACCCTAACTGTTTAATGATTTTATTTACAGAACATCAAATTGCGATGCATGCAAGCATATCGAGAAGTAAGAAAATATATCAATTGCTTACACAGGTGCTCTTAAACTAATGTTAATTGCTGAATCATCCAAAACAGCTGGTTAATGTGAAGGAGTGGCTAATACTAGTATCTTAATCCAAAAAACAAAAAGGAAAACAACACACGCGTAGATCTACTTTTAATTATCTGTAATGATTTAAGCCCAACACATTAAAGGCTTTTTACTTTACCCTGTTAGTGCCTTGGAAGTATTTCGTTTACACAATTTGATCTTTACCTCCATTACATCCAATGAGCACCAGGGTCTTTATAAAGATACCCGTGTAGCACTCTCTGCTTCTGTTTCCTAAGAAAATATATATTTTAAATGTTTTAAAATATACCAAAATAATCCCCACGTACATGTTCATAATGAATTATGGTGTTATTTGCATTTCATTCCATGATACTATAATTCTCTATCATTATCATATTACCAAGTATCGGCCAACGTATTATCTTTTGAACTTTCTGTTCATCAAGGAATCACATCTATATAGAGCAGAAATCCAACCTGGGCTGCATTTCCCGATAACGCTGTCTCTCAGTGCGAGAGACTCTAAAGGTATGCGTTAACTAAAGGTGTAGCATTTCTAGGCGTGTTGCCCGAACTATACCTTAGGAGGTTGCTTAAGGTACACCTTCTTACGTGCAACATTACCAGGTGCTGTCCATGGCAGTGGTGCTGAATTGGTTGATATCAATGGCTCGAGATTCGATTATTCATTACATGCACGGGCTGCTTCACTGCGTTATGTGAGAAAGTGTTGATTTTAAATAAAGACACGGAACTCTTTCCTGTTAGATCGCAACGAACTTGCATGAAACTTGCAACATACATCACGTCAGGGAACTAAACCAAGAAAGATATATGCCCAGAGCACCTCCCAGTGGTCACCACATAAAGCATGAAGAAGAAAAAACTACATGCGTCACTGCTTAATAATTTAACAGTTTTTAACAGAACAGAGAGAAAAAAACAAACAAAATAAAAATAACACCTTTGGCCAACACAAGTCCAACAGAAAAACATTTTGGTAAGAGTGCTTTCCAACAAGAAGCACTTCAGAAATAGTTGAAATTGCATTTATCAGGACTCATGGGATCTTAAAAAATAATCCAAATTGCAAACTTAATCCAACCCCGTGGATATTTGTATAATTTTGATATGAGTGCGCGAACCTGCAACCTCATGCCCAAACGTAGCCTATATCACTAACTGGCAATATGCCTTCACTGGCCTTTGAATGGTTCATTTATATTATCATAATATATTTTCCATAGTGTCTTCATTTACTCCATAACCAGGGTTGATTTCAGCAGCCACATTACATCACTAGTTTCTGTTATTGGATGACTTACTCAACAAAAATACAGAGAAACATATAATCAACAGCTACTATTACGGAGAAAACTAGGGGGACTCGGGGGCCCCCTAGTGTTCAGGGCCCTGGGCTGCAGTCCATCTTGCCCATTAGGATAACGCGGCCCTGCGTGCCGGCTGAGCTACCGAGCAAGCTTGTTACATCCGGAAAGCTGTAATCATAACCGTGTATGAAAACGATTACAAGTGCTCAATATTTTACCGTCTCTAGTGTTAATTTCTGTTGGATACTGCAGTGATTCGTACTCATTGGTAGACTTTGGTAGACTCATTTTGAGACTTGCAAAAAAGTTCGCACAGACGTTTTCGTCATGAGATAACGTAGCAGAACTCACACATTTCTATACATTAAAGAATAACATATTTCCATTTCCATAAAATATTAAGCAGCACAACTGTTTTCAATTGTGACAAGAAATGCGATCACCAAATCAGCACATTAGAATGATTTCTGAAGTATCATGTGACATTGAAAACTGCAGTAATGGCTGCTGAAAATTCAGCTTTGCCATCACAGGAATAAATTACATTTTAAAAATACACTACCATTTCTTTTAAATTGTAATATTTCACAATACACACATTTCCCTTTTAGTGATCACTGTTAACTATCAATTCATGGATATTAGTCATAAAATATAAACATTCTTGACTACCAAAAAAAAAAAAAAAAAAAATATCGATTAAAATCCAGTGTCTCATGTATGCCTTCACACTTGCTTGTCTGAAATTAATGGTGTTACACATCCACACAGCCAGGTGCTTTTACAGTTATCTTTGGAACATCTGGCCAGAGAGTTGCTATAGTAACTCCCTGCCAAGACTCATATGCTTGCAAAGGTTTTATATATGTGAAGGCTGCCCCAAGCAGAGACCTGTGTCGGGATGTACAACAGCAGCACTGCATTTTGCCAACATTTGCAAGAAAAAATCTAAATCTAAAGCAACACTTTTCTTGTCCAATAATGTCTAAATATATCTAAATTAGATTCCCTGAACTTTTCTTTTCCAATAACCATATATGCCATGTGAACAGAGTCAAAGAGACAAAAAATAACTCACTGTTGCTCTCTTTTTTGTTTCGAAGCGTTTACTCATTTGCTCAGTGCTACCTTTTCCCAGTGCACAAACAGCTTTTGTCTTTATAATTGTTTCTGTGGATTAAGGTCTTTCAAGAGACTAGAAGAGTCATTTATCAATATATATACAATATTAAATGCTTTAGAGGTCTATGTTGCCATCTAACAATTGAAAAGTGATCCGATCCAAGGACAATAACACAGAAAGACCCTCAACACAAATGAATTAAACAAACTGAGGGAATAACACTCCCCAGCTACAATCTTGGGATCACAGCAGATCAGGCTTTCAATGTGAGAAGAAAACGAAAAAGGAAAGAAAGATAAACAGTGCTTTTACTGATCTTTTTGACTTCACTATTTAAATAACCATTTCACAGAGGATCAATAAAATCCTAAAGGATTCCCGAAATATATAAAGTACAGCAAATACTGTAAGCTACTCTACTGTACACTGTGTGTCTCCATGGCAATCTTCAAATAAGAAAAACATAATTTTGTATGTTTTATAAATATTTTGAGATTAATCCATATGATTACCATAGATACGGTGTGTTCTGTCTTAATGTTATCTAATTGGTTTGCTTTTCAGGGCCAGTAGTATTCACTGTATGAAAAACCTCAACTGAGTATAAATTAGCATTTAATTTTTTTTTTTATTTTCTACATGATGTGATGGGGAACTCTCTTCACTGGCCTGAATGCAGTAAATAAAACTATCAAAATGTAATGTGTATTGTGGTACATATAAACATATACATTATTTTACTTGCGTTATAAAAGCTTGGCATTTTAAATTGTATTTTTAATCTAATTTGTTATTTGTCACTGCGTCATGTTATGATTTATTCTCACACTAAACTTTATTTCGTACTTGTCAGCATCTCCATCTGTGGTTCTGGCTCAGTCAGTAGATGCATCATTTTCTTATTTTCTTTTTTCTCCACCATAAAACTCTTTTGGCACATATTCAGGAGGATAGCTGATTCTGTCCTCCTCCTCATCATCACTCATCTCACTTGTTTTTTCCATCAGAGATGACAGAGGGATTGTATATGTCCTATAAAATAAAACCGCAGTCAGTGACAGTTATATGATAACAAGTGATGATAACATATGATGAACAGCGTTTTATGGCAGCGGTACTCCAGTGGTTAAAGATCTGGGCTAATGCAAAGGCTATAAGTTCAAACCCGAGTAGGGGTGACCGAGGAGCTACAGAGGTAATGAGACTGTTATACTGTGTTTTTTTGTCACTGTTCCCTTGATCAAGGCATCCAACCTCAAATGGCTCGAGGGGGTTCCTGCAATTAAGCAGAAATTCACCTTGAATTAAAAGCGCCTGTTAAATGCCAAATTACGCTCACTATATTCACGAATATAATGGGTCGTGTGGGCAGTGGGCACAAGTCACATTTAGCTAAAACATGGAAAAATTTCTAAACAATATTCTCTGTGATCAGAAATATGTAACACTTGAGTTTCATGTCAAATTCAGCAAAAAATAGAATAAAATGTAATGCGATTCAATTATATGTTCTCTTAAGGGAATTTCTGTTGCAGTACTCTATATCAGGCATACTTTAGGTGCCAACAATCCAGCTATAATTCAGATTCAGACTGATTCAGATTTACATTTTGCATTGCATCCATTAATTGCTAATATTAAATATGATATGGTTCTCATTCAAGCACTATGGGGCAATTCTATCAAGTATTATATTTAATTTTTCATAATAAAATAATATATAGAATAATTTATTATATTATATTATACACTGTTTTGTGTGCTTGATATAATATAATATAATATAATATAATATAATATAATATAATACTTTGTTTTTCAAACCAATCTTAAGACACACTTATTTCTCCCACCACTGTTGATTGTTTTTGTATTCCTGTTTGATTTTTTTTTTTTTTTTTTTTTTTTTTGCATTTATCATTTGGTAAACTGTGGTCCTTTTCAAATGTGTGTCATATAATATAATATAATATAATATAATATAATATAATATAATATAATATAATATAATATTATATTATATTATATTATATTATATTATATACACACTGTTTGGTGAGGCAAAACTTGCCCCACAGTGCTTGAATGGGAACCATTTTTCTTATTTCTCGTGTAAAAGGAAAATCTGGTGCTCATCTGGTCCTTTCTGGGGAGAAGTTTCCTCTTCACGAAACATTTTTCAGTCAAGCTGCTGGCACACCAGGTGGTTCTCTCACTCCCCAAGCGATGCATATGATAAACAGTATGGAAAAGCCTTTCCTGCACTACAACCTCACAACATATTTCATATATATTCTTCTACTAAAGCCTAATTAATAAAAAAAGAATGTGATAAACTGACTGATAAAATGAACAGTGCAGGTAATTTCTTTGCAGTTTATGTTCTGTCAGCATGGCAGCAAAAAGGTGGGGGGAAGAGAATAAGGAGTGGCAGATATTATTAATTACAGTAATCATTTTTCATTATTAACAACTTTGGATACAGTGTTAATTATTTTCCGTGCTCAGAAGCGAAACAGATGTAAGCACTTCCGTGACAGGTGTCAAGTTGCTAAGAGCAGAGAGCTCCAAGTAAGGTTGCAACATGCACAGCTTGTCTGTTTGATGTCTAACACTGGCACCAAGACTTTATTTGCTTCATATGATCGACGTGACCAGGGCACATTACCCATCTCACTGAGCAGCTGGCAATGCATTTGCAGGAGGAATAAAGATGAAATATCCATGAGCTGATGAAAAAGTAATAATTCTCCTCCAGAGCACGAGGAACCAGACAGTACAAGATTTTCAGGCCAACAGACAGAAATCAATAAGGCAGATTTGATGTAGAACAATTTACAGATGACACTTCACTCATCACACCATATTGGAAAACATATTGTAAGTTCCCCCTCTGTGCTGAGATCTGCTCCTCTGACAAGAGTAATGCGAATTAACGTTTTACGGATTGAACGGTGGGCCTGAACTTTGAGGTGTAATCAAGGCACATCAATAGCCAGCTTTTAATACAAGCCGCATGGAATCTTTTTTCATAAGGGATTTTGAAAACACCATTATATCCTCAAACATTTTTGGTAATGATTTGCCCTTTTCTTTCATCTGGCACATTCTCTCATCCCATTCAATTTTGGCCCCTCCATTTGACATGTGTTTATTTAATGTGGGCTCATCTGAAAATTTCATCTTTCATTCTGAGATAACCTGAAAGGTAAAATTAAAACTACAGAGGAACCTTTTTTTAACAAACTTTTAAATGGTTAAACTTTTGAAGCCACTTTAACTTTTAAACACTTTTGAAGCCACATTTTTACTTTTTTGTCTCCCTTCAGTTCACCTCCATACTGTATATCCTTCAAAGCTCTCACTGATCCATCAAAAAATTAAACTCTAATAAAAAAAGTACACACACTAGATTAATGACTGAACAAAAAGAAAACGCTGTTTAGAACAGAAAAAAACAGCATGCAATATTTTATGGTCAACAACAAAAAAGTTTCAAAGGGAAAGTTGTTCTTTTTTTTTAATCTTCAAATGGAATTTAAAAAAAAAAAAGTTACATTTAACAGAATGTCCATGCTTCTCTTTTCTTCTTTATTTCAAATGAGGATTTTGGGGTCTCCAACCTTTTTTACACCACTGACTGTATATGTTTTGAAAATATTCTCGCGGACCGGCTGGGGGGAAGGGGGGTTATATAGCCTAAAATAAATAAATAAATAAATATAGTGGTCCAACTCTCAACACATCATATTGTGGTTTTTGAGTCAGATCGAATTTTTCAGATAGGCAAGAAAAAAAATATTTAAAGCACAGAGAATGACAATAACGTGAAGGGTTTTTGACAATTTTATATGTACTGTATGTATCTTCAGAGGAATCAGTTTCTGCGCTGTCTGAAACATGTTTCTATGCTTGTTCGCACTTTGGGTGTGTGCGAGAACAGCGCGTAAGTAACGAATTGAGTTCTCTTTCGTTTCTTCTTCTTGAGGTTTAAAATTGCTTGAACGTGTAAACTAGCAAAATAATCTGCGAATCACATGCATGCCGAATGTTGGGGCCTGGTCTGTAGGTATCCGAAAGGATCAAATGTGATCTAATATAGGCAGAGCAATCTTTTATTTACTATTTTGACATGAAATCATCAAATTGCTACTCTATATCAATTGCATACAACGAAAATACAGAATAATTAGAACAATCATTAACAATAAATAACAGAATGTCATAATCTACACATTTTTCCTAGAACGTTCTTGCAATTCAGTAGCAATTCTTCCATGGCCCGGTAGTGGGTCTCAACCCAGTAGTTGGGGACCTCTGTTATAACTCACTGGTTAACTGGTACGGTTGTACGAGTTTGGAGGTGAGGGGGGATGAATGGTGGTTTTTATGACGAAAATTGTGAATGTGATTTAAAAAACTTTTTTTTTTTGCTGTGCTTTTTTGTAGGACTACACAGTTTGGCCCAAATTTTGTGATTATATATTAATATCAAAGTTTTATATAAAACAAAGATTATTGGAGAATGTTTTACAAGAAAATACTATTTCAGTCTTTCTACTTAAATTTTTCACATTTAAATTAATTATTTGTGAAATTTGCTAATTTCTGAGCTTTTTTTCTACACAAATTTTTTTCAGTGCATGGATATAAACTACCACTACTACTAATACTACTAATAATAATATAAATAATAATAATAATAAAGATTGATATATTGATACATTCAACTGTGAAATAAAAATTACAGGAGTATGTTTGGTGCATGCTCCATTCCCATTGTACCCAAACTCAACCAAAAGCAGCAAACACAGGTGGATAATAAGCCGGTCACTTGTAAGAACACAGTGCCACACTTCACTCTGAAACACACAGGGCATAAATTTAATTAAATCACAGCCTTTGGAATTTAATAATCACCCTACACCTTACACAATTTTGGTTTTATTTTGAGTAATCGCACAGCTCTAGTAATTGGTCACGTGGCATTTACAGCTAAGGTAATTGGGAGAAAAGAAAAAAAGCAAAGAAAAGCAAAGAAAAGCAAAGAAAAGAAAAGAAAAGAAAAGAAAAGAAAAGAAAAGAAAAGAAAATACTAACGGTTAGCTTTCTCCAGTATTATAGACTAGTCTGTCGAAGCATTAAAAAGCCCCCTGGCCTTTTTCTGAGTCTTTGTGTGAATGCAGTGACATAAGAGTGACAAGTGAAGAAATAAGAAGACAGAAGAGGTGATTTCAGAAGTCTCTGTAAAGCTTCATTTAAGCTCCCCCACAGCCACGAATTTCCATTTACAAACTGTCTTGAAGCAGGAAAAGAATGCTACATTAGCTACACTCCTATAGATTATTCACGCCATTAATAACATGAAAGAACATTTATATCAATGTGGACTGTGTGTGTGTGATTAAACTAATGGCTCTTAATATAACATAGGAAAATAGTTACTCATTTGTGGCACTGCTACACTATTGAATGTGAATAAAGAAATATCACATATCAGTGCTGAACCTCCATCAGAACCGCCAGGGACTTCGTGCACCTGTGTTAAACAACTCCTTTAAACATCTGCGATAACACCTCATAGCTGGTTGTCCTGGCGAATGAACAATTTCCAGCCATGGTACTCAGCCGTGTTTTGCAACAGACCGTTCATCTGCCTTGCAAATAAACAAAAGCAGGGCAAAGACTGGTAAGCAGGGCTGACAGGAACTCCTCTGTGGCCAGTCACAGAACGGGCAGGCTGCCTGTAGCACCTGCTAGGATTATGTGACGTCAAGCTTGTGTGTCACCTACAATAACACTTCCCCTCTAAAAATGAAAGCTAGAGGCTAAAATGGGAAACAATCCACTTTCTGAACAACTTCAAATAAAAACTATTTTCTCAGGCTTTGCATTTTTCACAAACCGCCCTTTTGTCAAGAATTCAAAAAGCAGCCGAGGTGCTTCTTCATGACCAGAATTTCAAACAGGTCCAGAGTAAATACAGATTGGTTTCAGTTACACATTGCCTACTATGTAACCTTATATAGGAGAGAGCAGATGCTATTTCAGTTATCTCAAAATAAAAAAAAGGAAATTTAGGTGCAAATATGGCTTGTATTTCCACAACTTTCTGACATCAGACATATAAATCCATTAATGTACAGTGCCCTCCACTAATATTGGTACCCTTGGTAAATCTGAGCAAAGGTGGCTGTGAAAATAAATCTGCAGGGTTTATCCTTTTGATTTTTCATTCAAAAAATTCACAAAATTCTAATCTATTATTGAAGTAAAACAACTGAAAGTGGGGAGAATATCTCATGATAAAATAAACATTTTTCTCCAATGCATGTTGGCCACTATTATTGGCACCCCTGGAAATTTTTATGAGTAAAATATCTCTGAAGTATATTCCCATTCATATTTACATTTTTTTAGCATACCAGGGAGACTAGGAGCATGAAATTGTCCAGCTATGACTTCCTGTTTCTAAGGATTATAAATGTAAAGAAAACTAAGGCCAAATTCCCTTAATCATCCATCACAAGGTGTAAAACCAAACAATAACGTTCTGATGCACAGAACAAGATTGCTGAGCTTCACAAAATAGAAAGTTGCTGTAAGACAAAAGCTAAAGCATTGAAAATCCACATTTCCACCATCAGGGTAATAATTAAGGGGTTCCAATCAACTAAAGATGTTACAAATCTGCCTGGAAGAGGATGTGTGTCTATATTGTCCTAATGCACGGTGAGGAGGAGAGTTTGAGTGGCCAAAGACTCTCCAAGGATCACAGCTGGAGAATTGCAGAGATTAGTTGAGTCTTGGAGTCAGAAAGCCTAAAATATATATATATATATATATATATATATATATATATATATATATATCAAACAGCTCCTACATCACCACATATTGTTAAGGAGGGTTTCAAGAAAAAATCTCCTCGTGCATCCAAAAACAAAATCCAGCATATTCAGTTGTCAGACATGACTGGAACTTCAAATGACACTGGCTTCTATGGTCAGATGAAACAAAAAAAAGAGCTTTTTGGCAGCAAACCCACTAGATGGGTTTAGTACAAACAGGGATAAAAAGTACCCCATGCCCACGGTTAAATATACTGCTGGATCTTTAATGTTGTTGGCCTGTTTTTCTGCCGGAGGTCCTGGACATCTTGTTCAGATGCATGGCATCATGGATTCTCTCAAATATCAACAGATAAAAAATCTAAAGCTGACTGCCTCTGTTAGAAATCTTATAATGGGCTGTGGTTGGATCTTCCATCAGGACAATAATCCAAAACAAACATCAAAATCAACACAAAAATGAGCACTGAGCACAAAATGAAGCTTTTGCCATGGCTGTCCCAGTCCTCTGACCTGAACCCTATAGAAAATGAGTGAGGTGAACTAAAGAGGAGAAGCACCAACATGGAGCTGTGAATCTGAAGGATCTGGAGAGATTCTGCATGAAGGAATGATCTCTGATCTCTTATCAGGTGTTCTCCAAACTCTTTAGTCATTACAGGAGAAAACTCAGGGCTGCTACCTTGGGAAAGGACATTGCAATAATTGGGTGCCAATAATTGTGGCTAATATGAACTAGAGAAAGCATTTATTTCACAATGAGATACACACACACCCCCCCCCACCCCACTTTCAATTGTTTTACTTCAATGATAGGTTAGAATTTTGTAATTTTTTTTGAATGAAAGATCAAAAGGATAAACAATGCAGATTTATTTTCACAGCCACCTTTGCTCATATTTACCAAGGGTGCCAATTTTAGTGGAGGGTACTGTATAACTGCTCACTTCAGTCTGCCCTTGGCTGGGTTTTTCAAAGCATTAAGGAGAATGTTAATCGCACTTAAGTAGTACTTAACCTCTCTAGCCATTTCCCGAAAACTCTATATAAGTAACACTTCAAAACATTTGTAAGTTAACAAGACCATTTGTAAGTCAATTCATGTTTAACGTTTAACTGAACTTTATCTCTTTAGTTTAACCAAAGATGTAAATAAAATAAAAAATCTGTAGGGTCTGTCACTTTGAGCAGGCAACGTAAAGCATTACAGCATCTGAAATAGAAAGGTTTAACCCTCTGGTGTTGTTCGGTCATTTTAGACCGGAATTTTTTTTTTTTTTTCCAATTTGTAAAAATCACTACTTCATCGGAATGGTATGAAACTTGGTGACTTTCATGGCAGTCGCTATGTGACCACAAAAAAAAAAAATCGTGGACTTGATTTGAAAAAGCTAAATGGTCGTAAAAAAATAGCCACACTTGTGTTGTTCACGGTCAAAAATGACCGCCATTGGAAATGAATGGGAAATACGCAAAAATACAGAGAATTTTTTGTGTGTACAATCTACAAATCATTCACAATGCAGAAAGAGAGTGCACAGCAATAAAGGGGTGACACTCTAAAATATCAAGAGTGCAAAATAGACACACTCCGCCCACCCCCCACAGACATACATATATGAACTCGTGTGACTGTAACACAAAGCATGTTTCTGCAAATGCATGAAATAAAATCAATAATTTGGCAAAAAAAAAATGCAGTCAAAACACAGACACCAAGGAAGGGGTTACACACTAAAACATCAAGAGTACAAAACAGACACACACACTCAAACACACACTCACTTACACACACAACACACTATTATACACACACAAATGAACTGGTGTGGCTGTAACAATATGGCAAAATTGAGCCAGAAGACTCAGATAAGAGGTTGAAATCAGATTGATTAATTTCTGATAAACATTCCTGTTCATTTTTGTTGAATGTTGATGTTATGTGTAACAAAATGCCTTTTTCTGTGTTCAGGTTTGACTGTAGTAAAATTAATGCAAAAACTAACATTTCAAACCAAAATTTCAAACAAAAAAAATCTAAACCTTTACAAAAAGTTGTCTTTGAGAATATCTAAATATATATCCAGATCCACAACTTAGAACTATATAGGAATCTAGCAGCGAAACCATGGAATTGCAGATGTTTTTCTTTTTTTCTCCGACCAGATGGCATTAATCTGACTTCAAAAATTGGATTTTAAAGGCATTGTCTCTATTTTAACATGAAATACTGCCATAATTGAAAAGTAATATCAAATTTTAACAATTATTGCATAAATATTAATTATTGCCATGATATTCTCTCAAAATACAAAAGAAAAAAGAAAAAAATATTATGGAACAAAAATATATTACATTGATTTTACTGAAAATAAAAAAAGTCACATTTCGGGTGTTCGAACAACACAAGTGTGACCCCCAAATGAACAATAGGCTACCAGAGGGTTAAGCAGGCATTCCCAAATAAACGGAAGTGACGCGTATTCAGACACTGTCGTACTCAATGGCGTCAGAATCTAAAACTGCTTCCGACACATCGGCCAAACAGAAAAACTCACTGGCTGACAACGATACTTAAAAACTGCCTAACACCATCTGATGAGTGTTTCTGTTTAGCTGTTGTGCTGGAATCGGACGTTTACTTTATATCACATGGCACTTTTATTTTGACAGCACTGAGAACATCAACGTCTGAATCATAGACTGTAAAAAAAGGCCTGAATGCATGACACTTTCACGCTCCGTCTTTATAAGTTTACTGTCTCTGTTTAACAGGCCTGTCTAAAAAAAAAAATTAAAATGTACTTTTACATGGTGTTTGCATATAAATGCGTCTTACCAGTGTGTGGATACAACCACTCTACAATTACAAAAAATCCATTCACTCCTTTTTTTATCTCCAAAAAACCTAAACAGTACACCTTGTCACATAGCAGCTTTTAGGCATTTTTCTGTTTTCTGTTATAAGTCAGAAATGACAAGGCGGCAGCTTCCCGCAATACAAAGTCAATGGAGAGAGTTGGATTGTTACTACATCTCTATGAGTTCCGGGAGGGCTAGCACTAACGTGCTTTTGTCATCATACATAACCTTAACTTGTGCAGCGATTGGTCTGAACAAACATACCTCTAATAATAAGAAATATGAAGTTAGGACTAGCCTTTATGGGCTGAATAAAGCAAACGAGTATCTTACCAGTGAAGTTTAGACGGATCGTAATGGATTACATTACAACGGATTGTAATGGAGGTAAAGACGATTACAGTAATATACAGGAGTCGTACATTATTAGATGCGCGCAGATCACCACATTCGATGAATCCATAATGTTTTTATTTACTTTTTTTTGTTTCCCCTGTTTAATAATTCTGAATACAGATCCGTATATATTTGTATAACATTAAGGCGACTGGAATAGTAGTCTGTTGGCGTCTCCGTGTGGTCCTGCTTGGTATTGCAGCTTGACTTGTAGTTATTTATATATGTATAGAAAATGGTCTAAACAAATGTAACATTTTTTTTTTTTCACAGATTTTGCTGTTGCACTGTATACATCAATTTTTAATTATTATAATAATAATTATTATTATTATTATTATAACATAATAAAAATATTTTAATTTTTCTTGGAAAAAAAAGCTTACAGAATATATAGTTTTGTGAGAATCATCCTCAAGCAGGGGTGATTCTAGGATTTTTATTTTAGGGGGGCTCAGCCCCCAGTGAGGATATATATATATATATATATATATATATATATATATTCAAATGAAAATGGCAACATGATCGTTTTATAAAGTATATGCGTTCATATGTGCTTCATTTTCACTGGAGGAAATCTGTGGTGTGATGAGGGGTGAACAGCAGCGAAAACTTAGGCTACAGTAACGTTAGATGGGCAACCGATTGCCCCCCCGTGATATTTTGTAAACTGTAATTATGAAGAACAGCACTGAAGCAGATATTAAAACAATCTATCGATAAACACACACCTGGTCCTCTGTTTCTCGCTCTGCGCCGCCGCGGCCTGATGATTGAAAAAGAACGCACTGAAAGACAGGGAGCACTGAAATTCGATCGAAGCCTACCGCCGTTTTCATATTAAATTTAAAGGGGACTGAGGCGATCACGAAATCGTGTACAGATTATGGAGCTAATCGCAAAATTTTAGGGGGGCTGAGTAGTCATTTTGGGGGGGCTATAGCCCCCCTAAAAATGGCCTAGCGACGCCCATGTCCTCAAGTCTTGAATTTGGTAAAACAATTATCTTTATTTAAAATGTTTCAAGTCTTAATATTTTTCCTTTTGTTGTACTGGGATAAATCATATCGGGATGTACACTAAAATTTTTGGATGTGGCGCCCCACCTAGAAAATTTCCCACCAGCCGCCACTGGTTATGAATAGGGATTTCAAATCCTGCCATTTCAGACGGGTTGGGAAAAAAAACAAACTCATATTTTAAACTGAGGAGTTAGATTTGAGGTATGAAAGCTGAAGTATGTTTTTACTGTAATCTCTTATATATATAAATATCAAGGATATTTCAATTTTCCATTTCATGACCCCTTTAAGGTAAGGTAACCCAATACAACAAAAGAAGTTGAATTCTAAAGTGACAAAACCACCTGAGCCTTTAAGTGAGAGATGTTTCATTCCCACAGCTGGGCTGGCAGAGTGTTGCGTTGAGTGCTTTGTGGCCTGTGGTAGGAAGTGATGTACTAGAGAAGCACTGAATGAAAATGCATAATCTTCCCCTTTTAAGCAGCACCAACTTTTTTTTTTCTAATTCTGCCTGTTTTGAGACTATGAACATGTGATGAGGAATCTCAATGACAAACTCACCATGCATCAAGCAGCATGCAAAGCTCTTCTGCTGTCATCTGTGGAGTGTGCAGATTCTGAAACACACTGGTTCGATTCCAGCACCTAGTGAGCTGCCTACTGCTTACATATAGCTGTTTTTCTTCCAATGTAGCATCCTACCTGTAACGGAATCTCATACATGACTGGATGCTGTACATGCAGTAGGCAGCAAACCTACTAGACTCGCTTAATTCCTAGAGTTTGGCATTAACATTAACAAAAAGTTTTTTTTTTATACAAATTGATTTGATTTGATTTTTTTTTTTTTTTTTGACAATTTGATATATATATATATATATATACATATTTTTTTTTTTCAAACCATTTAAACATTCCAATTTCTAACCTACAGGGCACAAAGATTGAGGAAAATATATGTGAAAACTTTAGGACACTGAAACTGAAGGTATACCAAACAACTGTAAAAATACAGTAAGTTTAAGCAGAGCCCAAGTCTACAAGGGCTCTAGCTGTATAAGCTAAAATAGCTGTATAAGCTTGTAGCTGTATAATTATAGACTGTACCCTATCTGTCATTCAGATGTTTCTGACCATAGGACTGCTGTTGGCAAAATACATTGGGTTAGCAGACCACTTTCCATATCACTACATTACAGTAAATGCCATCTCCATGACAGTGTGTGGCAATTATTATAAGATATTTCATCATCATCAGCCATTTCAATTCATACATTCAACAGGTGCTAACAAACATGCTGGTGCTGAAACGCATGGAAGATGCTATCTCTCATTGTGAGACTGCTTTTCACATCATACTGTGACTATTCTAATGTCATGCCTCACATTGTGCCTTTGTTAATTATGTTTTATCTTCAACTGAAGCTCAAAATCACCTTTTTGTATTTGATCTTGCATGCAAAAATCTACAAAGCAAATTAATGGGCATCCAGATTGCCTGATGAAACATGCAGAACGTTTAATACTGGCTTCCAGTTATTCAACTTGACTGCATGGTGCAAAAAGATCTGAGATGCTGAAAAGGTAGATAACTTTAAGAATGTAACTGACAGAGTTATTTCAGAAGAATATTCTAGGTTAAACAGAACTGAACCTCTATCATTGACATCCACAGCATTACCGCTAAAAGCAATTTTCTATTAACTGTAAAAATGAACAGAAAACATATTTACTCAGAAGTTTGGGGCCAGTAAGTTTCATTCAGCAAAGAGAACTTGAGTACAAACTTTTACATTGACAAAAACAAACATTTCAAAGAAATGTTCTTCTCTATTTATCAAATGGTTTTAGAATTAAGCAACAAGCAACTTGTTTTCAATACTGATAATAATGAAAAAAGAGCACCAAATTAGCAGTTATAAAATTAGCATACATATATACAGGTGCATCTCAAAAAATTTGAATATCATGAAAAAGTTCCTTTTTTTCTGTAACTTATTTCAAAAGTGAAACTTTCATATTCTAGATTCATTACATGTAAAGTAAAACATTTCAAAAGTTTTTTTGTTTTAATTTTGATGATTAGAGCTTACAGCTCATGAAAGTCAAAAATCCAGTATCTCAAAATATTAGAATATTTCCTAAGATCAACCAAAAAAAGAATGTGCAAAACAGAAAAGTTCAAGTTCTTATGTAGTATGTTAGTAGGTTCATTTATGCACTCAATACTTGGTCGGGACCCTTTTATCACAAAAATTCCATCATCAGTGATGTGTGGCATGGAATCGATAAGCCTGTGGCACTGCTGAAGCACTATTGAGCCTTCAGCTCGTCTGTATTGTTGGATCAACTGTTTCTCATCTTTCTCTTGAAAATATCCCATAGATTCCATATGGGGTTCAGGTCAGGCATGTTGGCTGGCCAATCAAGCACAGTAATATCATGGTCAGCAAACCACTTGGAAGTGGTTTTGGCACTGTGGGCAGGTGCTAAAGTCCTGCTGGAAAAGGAAATCAGCATCTCCATAAAGCTTATCAGCAGTTGAAAGCATGAAGTGCTCCAAAATCTCCTGGTAGATGGCTGCACTGACTTTGGACTTGATAAAACACAATGGACCAACACCAGCAGACGTCACGGCACCCCAAATCATCACTGACTTCAGAAACTTCACACTGGACTTCAAGCAGCTTGGATTCTGTGCCTCTCCAGTCTTCCTCTAGAACTTTATTTCCAAATGAAATGGAAAATTTACTTTTATCTGAAAAGAGGACTTTGGACCACTGAGCAACAGTCCAGTTCTTTTTCTCCTTAGCCCAGGTAAGATGCTTCTTACGTTGTTCCTGTTTCAGAAGTGGCTTGGTAGCCCTTTTCCTGAAGATGTCTGAGTGTGGTGACTCTTGATTCACTGACTCCAGCTTCAGTCCACTCCTTGTGAAGCTCTCCCAAGTGTTTGAATCGGCTTTGCTTGACAGTATTCTCAAGCTTGCGGTCATCCCTGTTACTTGTGCACCTTTTCCTATCCAATTTCTTCCTTCCAGTCAACTTTGCATTTAATATGCTTTGATACAGCACTCTGTGAACACCCACCCCTTTCAGTAATGATCTTCTGTGACTTACCCTCTTTGTGGAGGGTGTCAATGATTGTCTTCTGGACCATTGCCAAGTCAGCAGTCTTCCCCATTATTGTGGTTTAAAAAAACAAGAGATACCCGGAATTTATACTGTAGGGATGATCATTTAATGAAACTCAAATGTAAATATTCTAATATTTTGAGATACTGGATTTTTGACTGTAAGCTGTAATCATCAAAATCAAAACAAAAAAAACTTTTGAAATGTTTTACTTTAGATGTAATGACTCTAGAATATATGAAAGTTTCACTTTTTGAAATGTTACAAAAAAAATGAACTTTTTCCACTATATTCTAATTTTTTGAGATGCACCTGTATATTTAATTTTTTATGCTCACCAAGGCTGTATTTGATTATTTGATAGCCTTGGTGAGCATAAAAGACTTCTTTTAAAAATCTTATTGACCTCAAATTTTTCAGAAGTAGTGTGATCAGAGGGTTTAAAAAAATGGGTTCAGAAATGAAGCACATAATTTTGTTGAATTCAGTGGAAACCGTTTGATATGGAACTGTTTGTATGAACTTCTAGTTGGATATGTGTTACTGACATTATTCCTGTGGGTCGAGTTTGCTCCATTTAAGTGTTTTTCGGGTAATTACATCACATCTCTCCTTAATGCAAAAGTTACAAGAAAACCAGATCATGACAGAGTTAGAATGGCTTTAACTTGCAAGGCTGGCAATTCTACGGTGCCCGTTTCTTGATAACATGTAACATGGTTCCATTACAAACTATTTTTTAGGTCCACTGTAGATGCAATGAAAATTATTTCAATGGAATTTGTGAGATGCTGAAGTACAGCTGGTACATTAATTAAAAAGTCATCAAGATCTAGAGCAATTAGAGTATCCAATTAAATCTAACTCCATAAATTCTCTCAGGAATTCATAAGAATAGCGAGAAATGCTTAAACTTTTAAGAACAGTATTTTATACTTTCTTGTGTGTATTTAAAAACACTTTTGAAATTATACTTACACATGTTTGATCTTCTGAATCCGAATAAAATTCCCGAAGGTAGCATGCAGGCACTTCTCGTTAACGGACAGTGCATTTGATGGTTCATGCAAAGAATAAAAAAGGAATGTTCAACAAGCAGCAGCCATTTAAATGATTAGCAATAGGTCACTCTGACATATGAGCATTTTGCAATAATATTTCTAGCTGAAATGTTTACTGAGGCTTACAAGACCTGGCTAGGATTCAATATGGTGTGCTAAAATTGTAATCATCTCTGATTGAATAACTTTGAAATTGGCTTGCTCAGCATATGGTGCCTCTAAAGCTTTTCTAAAAGTCTATCACAAGCTCTTCAAAGTATCTCTTCGGGTATGCGGTTTTTCTAACAGGCCACGTGTTACCTTCAACCTGATAGAATTCAAATCATTTATAAAATCAGCTAATTTCCACTGGGATAATGTGTACATAGACTTTGCAGAGATGTTATTACTTAGGCGGCTTTGGCTTTCAGAGCTCCAGTTGTGCTATCAAATGGAACAGTTCACGTGTCATCTACAGCTAGTAGCAGGTGTTGGAAGACGGTTTGCGCAAAGTGATGTGGAGCTGAATGCTGCAACTCTCTCTCTCTCCTTTTCACTTGCATTTCAAACTCCTTTTGCTTCCCACAGAAGCCTCTCACACATAATCTCCTTTAACACCATCAGAGAGAGGTCAAAATTTAGCAGGAGTTTGAGGAGAGATTACTTTTTTCAGATGTAGTTACTTTGTTATCATTCCCCATGATGTGAGGACATCCTTTTGACTTGCCACAACCTGAAATGTATATGAAAATACAATTAGATTAGGCAAACTCCATGCTGAGGGACAACAGACTATGAGGGACAACATAAGGTCTTTGGAGAATACAAAACATCACCACATTTCCTGCTTTTCACTCTCGCTGACACCACAACACTCATTTCGTTATGAAATTCCATTATATTTACCACTATTTCTGAATTCCCAAGGCAACTTTATAACTATGCTCTGGCTTATTGGTTTTTTTATGATGTTGCACCATTCAATCAATGTTCACGGTTTCTAATGATGTGAGAAACAGCAAATCTAGCAGTCCAAATGTATAATCAACAGTGTTATCTCAACCTCTTTTAAATTCTAAAGGAAAGACGGCAAAATATGGACTATGTATTTTGCCATACATAAACTATTATTTCAAACACAAAATCCTGTCAGTATTTAATGTTTAATAAATTAGCATAAATAGATACCAGTAAGCCAATAACTATTTTCATGATATGGCAGATAACTGATAAATGACCTATAGTGAAATAATCGTCTATTTTGTCTAAATAAATTCAAATAAAATGACTAAAATAAATTATTTTGAACATTACAAAACAAGTGAATTTAGGCATCACAACATTATAATGCACAGAATGAAAAATAGATATTTATTTTGTGATTGTGTTATTAAATTACTTTGGTTTTTAAAGATTATGCATTAGATGACAGCAAAGGTATAAAAGGTAATAATTAAGGAAATGAGAAAAACCCACATATCAACCAATAAAATTACTATTTATTTATTTATTTATATATATTTTTATTTAAATTTAATTGTATTTATTTTATTTTATTTTATTTTTTTTTAATTACAATTAATCTAAAAGATAAAATACTGTCCAACTAAACAATATGGTATATTGCAACCCTAAGGATTTTTTTTTTTTTTTTTTTTTAAATAGAGTACATAATATGTACTCTATTCGCACAATACAGCCATTCATCGCCATCTGCAAATGCAAATGCACTCTGGTTTGATTTGGCTCTGAATTTTACTCATACTAAACTTAAAATGAATTCCTAGTTGCTGCTGAATTTGAGTCAGTTCCACTCTAAAGAACCTTTTGGTCCACTAGAAAGGCTGCATGAATGTTAAAGTTTCTTCATGGAACCACAGATGGCAATAAAGAACCTTTATTTTTAATAGTGCAATCCAGTTCTCAATACTGAGAACAGGCAAACACTTCTAGAAAGACAATGCACAGCTATCAGCGGCAAAAAGATGTCTGTACACCGTATTTCACACGTCTCTGAATTTAGAAGTTACATTACAAGCGAATTTCAGCAATGGATTATGAACCGCGCACTGTCACACACCTACCCCGTTACTGTCAGGTCGCCAAACTAAGACTCTGCCAACACATCATAATGTAATAGTTTGACAACAGGGTGTGGTGCTGTGCTATTTCCAGCTAATTGGCATTTGGGTTATATAAAGGGATTTGAATTGCAGCTGGCGGTGGTGTTGATTCAGTGCTAGGTCTGATTAAATATTGCAGCCTCCTGTCAGACGCAGTTGGGCTGGCATCAGTTATCTATGTGATATGTGTCTCCTGGGCGGCACTCCTTACTTCCATCTGCCATTTCCATTCACGCCAGTAGGCTTATTTCACTCATGCTCCTGTTGTTGGTGCAGGTCTGTTATGTTTAATTTGTTTATTGCTGTAAACATACATTGTCTAGATATGGTGGCATACTTGGTGGGTGGCCTGAAGAAAATGAGGCAGACAAACATGTGGTTGCAGAGAGAGAGGAACCGAAACGAAAAAGAATGACAGCAATGAGAAGAGCAAAATCCATGAATTCTGAGAAAATCCTTCAAATGAAACAGATGGAACAAAATTATTTATATATTAATTTGCCACGGCCCGTGTTTACAAAGTCCAAAGGGACACAATGCATACAATGAAGATAACCTCTGAAAGACCTGTACTTCTTGTTTCAGTAAATAAAATTTCATTTCAAAACAACCATTACCAGATGTCCCATTTTTAACATTCCTTCTAATGGTCAGTTAAGCTATTAACTATTAAGGAGTGCAGCTAAGCCAAGGCAGAGTTCAGGACACACAGGAATAGACCCGATGCTGTAAGGAGGCATAGAAGACTGTCCTAAAGCTCGGAAATCTTGCTCATGTTCGCATATTCAAACCTGCTGTGTTGACAATACATGCCAGAACTGTGCTGAACTGAGCTGAAGAGTTTCTGTGCAGTTTCTTACTGAGCATGCCACATGTTCTTGAGCGGATCAAAAATGCATCAGATAGGAACTGCAAAAACACTTGGTTTTTAGTGAATGACGACTAATTTCAAACTGTTCTTCACATAAACTAGTGTACAAGTCATATGGACTATTTCTATTTTGTGACTGTCAAGACTGTTTGTCTCCAAAAAAGAACAAATTGCGAAAATTTTGAGAAAATATCTGTGACATGAGTAAATGACAATTTTCCTCTTAGGCTGAACTAACCCTTCCCCTGCAATTTTACTACTTGTTTTTTTTTTTTTTTTTTTTTTTACATTTATCTAAAATGTAATATGTCAAAATGTAATATTTTCTACAATTAAAATGTTCTGAATGTTTTGCTATTCCTCTAAAAGTATAATATGCCATCTTTCGTTATTTGACAAAATATAGTAGTTCCTGCTCTCACAAAAGTTGTTTTCACAGAAGCTGTGGAACAAAACTAAAAGAAAACCCAGTTAATATTTTTATAGCAGTATTTTTATTTAAAATGTATACAGTGATCCATTATTCAACAACATTATGTATCTGGCAAAAATACTGCTAAGAAAAAAAAGTTTGAATAAAATATGAATAATTTGTTAGACTAAGTGATGGCTAGTAAAGACTGCTCCGTTCTTTTCTTGAATACAAAGTGGGGAAAAAATACATTATCAAGAGACCATAAAGAATAAAATGTCGGGCAAGTCACCTTTGCTAGTGAGGAAAACTGATGATTGCTAAACTGAGTGCCAAGAATCAGACATTGTGGCAATCTTGGCAAGCAGGGAATTTGGAATGAGATTTATGCAGGTAAGAAAAATCAAAGAAGGGTTAAACCCTTGATCTTTCCAAGTATGCCCCTTTTGTGTCCCTCCTACTCTTTGAGGGCAGGTGCCACATGTTTCCTGATATTGTTTTTGCTGTGCATCAGGAAAACTTAAGAATACAGTCCATTTTCTGTGGGTGGTGAAATACACAATGAAAAGACTTAAGATCAAAGCTTAACAACATGCCGGTTGTATGTTCAAAGATCTTTCTTTGCTGGGGTGTAAGTGTTTTCCAGCCCTCAAGTCCATTTAGTTGGCATGGACAGTAATGTCAACGGGCCCGATTCGGGTGCAGCTAGTTTTCCCCGAGGAGGTTAGGTAAATCTGTTTTTCCTCACACTACCTCGGTAAAAATTACAGAGCAAATTACCTACTGTTTTTCAGCTAACTCATGGGTCCCCTGAGAAATCAAATCCCATCCGGATGGGAATGTATGTGTTTGCGGTATATTATATTTTCACAACATTTCTCTATTTTGACCTTCGCCGAATACCGTAAATTGAGCTAATTTCCTCATTGCGCTGCCTGGTGCACCTTCATTATAGATCATTATAGACCTTTTTGCCAACTTTCCGGGTAAAATAACAGTTGGTGGCTCAAGTACTGTTGCAATTCAGAACAGAAACAAATAAAGAAAAAAAGTGTAATTATATATATATATAGGGGAAGGGGGGGAAGGAAGGACGGGGAAGTCTTTTGAAGCATCTTGGAGACGTTACCACGGTTCTTCTGGATTTAGTCTGTCTCAGTTTGTTCTGTTTCTTCATGTCATTCCAGACAGACTGGATGATGGTGAGATCAGATCTCTGTGTGGAGCACTGGCTGTTGTCAGATTCCTTGTGCAAACAAAATCTTACTGGATTATTACAATTAATGGCAAAAATAATGTTTGTAAATGTAAACTGTTATTTCCTACTGACACACTACAGCAAAAGATAGAAATAACTGACTTAAAATCATTTTTTGTTGGTGAAAACACTAGTGGCCTAAGACTTTTGCACAGTAGTGTATATATGAAATGACTAGCCTTCATTACATAAAAAAATGTGTATAAATGTATACAAAAAAAACTGCCACATTTCTGTAAAAACGTACAAAATGCGTCTCGTATATTTATGTCTTTCTCCTGCCTAGCATATGCTGCCATGCCCATTCGCTCAAGCATAAATTTGACTGACAAGGTCTTGCATGTAAACCATGCTGAGCAGGTTTCAGTCAACAGATGGTGCATTTTAATATCCTAGAGGGCTGAGAGCGCAACTAAATGCTCAAAGATTAGACTAACCAGTCCTTTGAGTCTGGTGATCTCCCAGACCAGCTTGTCAGATAAGAACAGCACTCGTCAGGTTTAGGATTCACAAAACCAAGAACAGACAAATCCTTACAGAAGGAAAATGTACAGGTATCAATAGAAAAAAAAGATTTCTGTGAACTGTTTTTCACACATCTCTGTCTCTGATTGACTAAACAAGGCCTGTCATGTGGGATAAAGAGATTTTTTTTCTCTCTCCAAACCTCAGAATTTCCTAGATAAAATATCTCTGAGGCAGCAGTGGCAACATTTTCAGTGTCGATGCTGTGGTACAAGGGAAGAAAAAAAACACTTTCGGCCTGAAAATATTTGGAGCCATTTATCATTCCATTGAATCGACCATCATATTGCTGCTGAGAACGTGGCAATAACTCGCACCCCCCTCAATAACTCTATCCTTAAAAGACACATTTTAAAATATGAAACTCTTTCCTTCCAGTCCTCAGAGAGTTTTTTTCTTTTCCGTGTCACCTGAATTGCTAAGTCCCAAAATTCCAAATATAGTTTTTGAGATATTTGAAAAGATGGATGTGCATCATTTAACACATTCATTACATCCACACAATGGAATAGCATGCTGTTGGCAAGGAACTGGCATAATCTGTGACTGCAAATATAGAACACATGTCTGAAAGCACTATTTGAGGGATGCTCAATTAGGAAATGAAAACCATCACATCCTTATTACCAAAATCCATCATTCGATAACATCAGCACTTTTTTCTTATTTTATAGCAATATCCAACCACAGTGGAAGCTGTCGATGGCTTCTGATAACATCCTGCCAGGTCCAGCAAGCACTGATTTAATGTGTCCATCTGGCAAATAGAAGTATGTGCCTGTTAGTGAGTGTGTGTGTGTGTGTGTGTGTGTGTGTGTGTGTGTGTGTGTGTGTGTGTGTGTGTGTGTGTGTGTGTGTGTGTGTGTGTGTGTGTGTGTGTGTGTTCACAACCTCAACTATCCTGACACAGCATGAACCACAGCTGCAGCAATCAAGGGAATTTGAAGATGCAATTGCTGGAAATAATGAACCAATTAAAATGAAATGCCACTCATAAAAACAAAGTAATCTTTCAAGCAGTCCATCATTTATTGGGGGAAAGCAGAAGCCTCCTTTTATTAAAGGGGTCATTTCTTGAAAAATCTAATTTTCCTTGATCTTTTGAAAATACAACAGTTTAATGTACCATGTAAACTAACTTCCAGAAGTCGAAACTACCTTCAAAGTTCAAAATGACCATTTACTGAAACTAATCTGTTTGTTCTGTGTGACTCTGTAACATTTTAGAAATTAACATTACCACATAAGTGCCCATCAACTTACTGTAGACCGCACAGCCAAACTGAAGCAAAAAAAGGAGGATGTAAAATAGATGTCATTATTCCAAAACACTAAATAAGATGTGATCATTAGTCGCCAACCAATGATAATGAGGTATAAGAAAAGTCCGCCAAATTGTTTTTGTTTTTTGTTTTTTTCTAGCTCAAAGTGAAACAAGTGGCTCATGTTTCTTTTTAACAAGGTCCTTCATCATGACAACCTGACCTTAATAGTTTGTGCTGGACATTTCTACACAGATTATTGAAGAATGATGCAGTGCCAACTCAACTGAATCTACCAAACCCACAAGTCGGGCATTTACAGGAACTTAATATGGTCGCATAAAAAAAATTATTTAATATTTTATTTTATAAATATTAAATGTTTTTTGGTGCAACATAAATGTATCTTGGGGGGGGGGAATAAATATGAATAAAAATTATATTATTAAAAATGTCTAATATTAAAAATGTTAATTAATATAATTATAAATGATATTATAAATAGTTATAAACTATTTATAAATTAATGTATAAATACACAATTAAAAATAAAATAAACAAAGTTTGAATAAATATTAATAAATACAT
Source organism: Tor tambroides (assembly GCA_021397915.2). Lineage (NCBI taxonomy): Eukaryota > Metazoa > Chordata > Actinopteri > Cypriniformes > Cyprinidae > Tor > Tor tambroides. The sequence continues at coordinate 1,057 of JAFVLL020014707.1, read as the reverse complement.
ATAATTATAGATAAAATTATAAACATTTTAAATGAAGCATTAATAATTAAAAAAATAGTAATTATAAACCATCAAATCAATCAATCATTCAATAATCAGTCCTTCAATAGGATGAGTGTTTTATGCTCTTCAGGAAATGAACAGCAGTTTTATTGTCTTGAACTTCTTAAAAAATATATATACAAAAGTGTTTTCAGCAAAGCATGTGCACTCCAGTGGATATCAATATTTCATTAGATGGCAGACATCTTATACAGTACCGTACCTTCAAAATAATTCAAACTCACCAATACTCAACTCTAACAATATGTGAGGAGCCTGTAATATCCTTAGCAAACACCTCAACTGACTCTAGTATATAGATAGAGGACAACAATACATATCAAATTGTCAAGTATCTCCATACATATCCTTCATACAACTGAAATATTTATAGCATGCCCTAGACGACCCTTGTCAACCGTAGGCATTTCCAAGGTCAAAACAAATCACCCCATGCTCAAGCATATCAGCACAACTGACACTCAGCCGTTCTAGCTTTGAGTATTGCCTTTATCGTATCGTAGCTTTTTGGGAGGCTTCTATTATAAGCAGAAACATGCAATTTGATTTTGGGTGATAAATGAAAGGGCATTGGAATAACGTTTGCAGAGGAGAGTGCCTCTCTATAGCAGAGATGCTTGAGAGGGGTAGAAGAACTGCACGGTTCAATGGCTTGAAATGATTAATGAGTTCCCCCCTACAGTGGGCTCTCCTCGACAACACTATTTCCCCTGTGAAGACAAATTCCTGGATGTTCTTGCTGTGTCTGGTGGCTAAAATATTCAATGCGTTAACCCATCATTTAGATTCATTGCGAACCACATCACATAGTCACTGTTGGGCCCACAGCTGTACAAGCGAGAGACTAATGTTTCTTTTTTGACTCTGCATGAAGGTTTTACTGTGTCTAACCCACCTAACGTCACCCCTTACTACCACAGTACTCCCACAGGGAATGCTGAACCATTCAGAGAGCCCATTAGATGGATTCAATGCTTCATTGAAACCAGGGAAC